>JAWQFJ010001367.1:5000-14676 GCA_034096865.1 Theodoxus fluviatilis
TAAAGGACTGGAGACCTACTCCAGCACTACTGGAGTAAAGGACTGGAGGCCTACTCCATCACTACTGGAGTAAAGGACTGGAGGCCTACTCCAGCACTACTGGAGTAAAGGACTGGAGGAGTAGTTCAGCACTACTGGAGTAAAGGACTGGAGGCCTACTCCAGCACTACTGGAGTAAAGGACTGGAGGAGTAGTCCAGCACTACTGGAGTAAAGGACTGGAGGAGTAGTTCAGCACTACTGGAGTAAAGGACTGGAGGCCTACTCCAGCACTACTGGAGTAAAGGAATAGAGGCAGGCATACACCAGTACTGCTGGAGTAAAGTACTGGAGACTACTCCATCGATCACTACTGGAGTAAAGGACTGGAGGCCTACTCCATCACTACTGGAGTAAAGGACTGGAGGCCTACAACAGTAGGCCTACTGCTAGAGCAGCTCAACCCAGAGCGGCTCAGTCAGAGGTACGTGGGAGCATCAAGACCGAATGACGTCATTACAACCTACTTATTTTTGTGCAAGTTCTACAGGGAAGCATTCAAGTCATCCTCCAATGCCTCTGAGCAAAACTTTCCGGAAAACCTGCCGTCTGGTCATCATGAGGAGGGGGTGGGGGTGGGGGTGGGGGGTGGGGGGTGAGGTGTTTGAATCAGGGTGGGAGTGGAGGTGGAGTAGGGGGGGGTCAGGGGAGGAGTGGGGGGAATTCCTAACCTGGCTTCTCAGTGCCGGCGAAAATCCCACATCCTTCCCAAGGAGGCATCGTCAAACTTTCGTGTCCAAATGAAAGAATCGTCTTACTGCCCGATACAAATTCAGTATAGCAACTCGTATTACGTATTCACTGGTAGATATAGTCGCCTAAGATCATATCCCTGCATTTCTTAAATCGCGGGGTCCGCTCATCCAGGGCGAACAAATTCAACGTCAGCATTTGTTGGTATCGGAAAATTTCCCCTACGTGTACGGTCTAGCTCGCCGCATTCCTCCTTTCCTGCCATGCATCTGATATCGACGATATTTCATGTTTGCGTGTCTGCGAGTAGTTCGTTTCTCGATTTCTGGTCAGTCTTTTTCTAACCATCCCAAAACTCTAACTCTCTCTCTCTCTCTCTCTCTCTCTCTCTCTCTCTCTCTCTGAGAGTCTGTCAGTGTCACTCTCGTATCTATCATGGGCATTGACTGGGGGTTATTCAAAGTAGAGATGGTAGCATTTGTTCATCGAAACTTTATCTCGTCTGGCCCGTTGCTAAAACAGAGCACACGAACGCATGACCCTGACCCTGTCCCACTTTCGACGCACGCTCCCGTCTGCTGCAAACGCTCCACAATTGTAGTCTGTCGGCAGTTGCTGCACCTGCATGATTGTTATCCGCACGGAGCGTCTATGAGTGAACCCAGAATCTAATATGTCTCTGGATGTCAAACAGTCTCTTCCGCTGCAAGGCAGCCGTTCCAGTATTCCGTCGGTGGGGGTGGGCACCTACTGCCCCAAAGAGGTGAGGAGTGAGCGGAGTCATGTTTTTTTCGTACCGTCGACGAGATTATTCTCCCATGCATCGTTCTGACTCTCGCCTCCTACTTCTAGTTATTTAGATCCAAAAGTAAAATCACGACGCATTGTTTAAACAAGCTGAAAAGTGGGCAAAATATTTTGGAATACTTTTAACAGCGACTGGCTTTGAAGAGTGCATTTGGAGAGGGCCGTGTGCGTCTGTCTACGATTTGATCGCGACCGAGTTGAATCTAGGGTACAAGGCACGTGGCTCCTGTCACTCCATGTACACTTGCCATCATGGACTGAACATTATGAAAATGAATGATGAGTTAGAGCGTTGTCTTCAGTTATTACGGAGTCTAGTGTATCATAGTTTCATACATCAAGCTGCGCGGTTCCCAGAGTTGCATCCTTGAGCAAGATGCTTAACTCGCATTGCTTCTCCCCACCCAGGAGTAAAAACACCAGGGAAACGTGCCAAAGTAATCACTACTGTTGATTGTGGGCAAGAACGGAAAACCCCCCCAACAAAAACTAAGTGATCGTGCGGACAGCTGCACTGTGCTCATGTCAACCATCACTCAATGTGCACACTCATTGACTCAAGACACTGTACAGTGTGTGCCAAATGCCAGGAGTATCAACCACTCTGTAAGGCCACACTCATTTATTGATGCTTGGATACGTTCAGCTTGCATGAGGGTCATCGACATTGGCTCGCGCTGTACAATGTATTTGTATAAGTGCATACCAAGCATGGGTTGCATTGTCAGGGGTGACTACTCGCGTCTTACACGGCTCCCATAGAGAAGATGATGTTGGTTGGCAATGGCAAGATCTTCATCATCGTAGTCTTGGCCATAATAAATTGGATGATAGTAGATCTATACATTAATGCGAAAGACATGCGAGGTAATGGTCCTCTGGCATTTTCAGTGTAATTCAGGACTGATGACAAAGAAGGTTGACAATGCCCATTCAAACAAAATCCTGTGAGGCAATTATTATTATTACAACACACTGATGTCAAGGTTTGTCGAGGCTTTGCATGAGTGTCTATACTGTGAAACTGGCCAAGTTCTGCTGGCATTTCAAATAACATTAGGCTAATTTAGTTGGGGATTTTGCTGACTGATACTGATAGATATTCTACATCAAGTCTTAGAGATTTTCTACATGTTTTGTTGTTTTCTTACAATTTATATTGTGACAAAGATGCTCTCTCAGTGTAATCATCCCCGGTTGATGATAGTCGATTCTTGACATTGTATCTTTAGAAGCTGTTGTCCTCAATAATGGAATACATGTGTTGATTGCAGATGATTTCGAAGGCATTTATCTATACAAAATAGTTGGGCCTATGCAGTTTTTTAAATTATTTTCATTACTTCACAATTCTTTCCTTTTCTTTGTTTTCACTTCCATTCATTTTATAAATTGAGTTTTTCTGCCACCAGCAAGTTCTGTCATCATGGAGACTAGTAAAATTCTCTGTCACCTGTTGTACACATGTACATTGTTTATGCATTCATAATTTATCCCATCCATCCTCAGTTCCACTATCCCTCTCTGTCTAGTCCATGCCTCATGTTGTGTGTTGTGCACCACCCCACCACCCCACCCACCACCACCCCACCCCCGTGTCTAGTCCATGCCTCATGTTGTGTGTTGTGCACCATCCCCCCCCCGTGTCTAGTCCATGCCTCATGTTGTGTGTTGTGCACCCCCCTACCTCCCCACCCCCCACCACCCCACCCCCGTGTCTAGTCCATGCCTCATGTTGTGTGTTGTGCACCAACCAACCCCCCCCCCCCCCCGTGTCTAGTCCATGCCTCATGTTGTGTGTTGTGCACCCTCCTACCACCCCCCCCCCCCCCACCACCCCACCCCCGTGTCTAGTCCATGCCTCATGTTGTGTGTTGTGCACCCCACCCCCACCCCCGTGTCTAGTCCATGCCTCATGTTGTGTGTTGTGCACCCCCCCACCCCCCCGTGTCTAGTCCATGCCTCATGTTGTGTTGTGCACCCCCACCCCCCACCCCCACCCCTGTGTCTAGTCCATGCCTCATGTTGTGTGTTGTGCACCCCCCACCCCTATGTCTAGTTCATGCCTGTGCATTGTGTTATGCAGGGGGAGGATGATGTGATACTGGCGGTGAAGACAGCGGTGAAAGTAGGCTACCGCCACCTGGACTGTGCAGCCATCTACCGCAATGAGCGGGCGGTGGGCCACGCCATCAAGCAGCTCATTGTGGAGGGCATCGTCCGCAGGGAGGACCTCTTTATCACCAGCAAGGTCCTGTCTGCCTCACCTTGAAGGGGCTGCAATAAGCCGGGAGGGGGGGGGGGGGGGGGGGGGGGGGGGGCTTGCCTTGAGATAGAGATAGCACCCTAGTCAAAAGATCACAGTGCAATGCCAAAACAACATTGAAAACACTGCATTGGATTTTTACTGATATATTTTGTCATAGAACAGTGACTCAACTCTGTAAATGAGTCCTTTTCTGTAATGCCAAAACTCAATTTGAAAATAAACTCATTTTGCCAAAAGACAGTGACAACTTCAGATAAAGATTCTACTTACAGGTGAGTATCTCATATTTGAAAGTGTGGCACTAAAGTCTTGATACTAATGTACACTGAAAATGAAAGTTTGATTAAAACTTCTTCTTTTTTCAAAGGATGAAGATGAATATATTATTTCATCTTTGAAAAGAAGATATACAGACTCATTATTTTAGTTACTATCAGTGTTCAGGGGTGAAGGAACACTTTACTCCTCTATGAATAAATATGGTGGACTGCAGTGCTTTCATTCTCTCAGCTAGGTCACTGGTAGGTAACAACACAACAACAACAACAACAACAACAAATAAGTGGACAGAGTTAAAAAAATAAGCAGCAAACAACGGGGAGAGTGGAAGTATTGAGCTTGAAGTTGGACCACCTTTTCCTTTCTTTGCACTCACTGCTCCCTTCGCAGTGGGCAGGTGGCCTTTACTGTGAATGTGTTCATGCATTCATTCATTTATTTATTCATTCATTCATATCTTCCAGCTATGGAACACCTGCCACAGGCCAGACCTGGTTCGAACCAGTCTGAAGAAGTCCCTGGATGACCTTGGGCTGAAGTACCTTGACCTCTACCTCATGCATTGGCCCCTGGCCTACAAGGTCAGTGCTGACCGGGGGTGGGACAGGGCTGGCTTTGCATGGGACAGAGGGCTGTCCCAAATAGCTACAGTGGGTGGATATTTGGGACAGGGCTGTCCCACACAGCTACAGTGGGTAGATACTTGGGACAGGGCTGTCCCACACAGCTACAGTGGGTGGACACTTGGGACAGGGCTGTCCCACACAGCTACTGTGGGTGGATACTTGGGACAGGGCTGTCACACAGAGCTACAGTGGGTAGATACTTGGGACAGGGCTGTCCCACACAGCTACAGTGGGTGGATACTTGGGACAGGGCTGTCCCACACAGCTACAGTGGGTGGATACTTATGACAGAGGGCTGTCCCACACAGCTACAGTGGATGGATGCTTGGGACAGGGCTGTCCCACACAGCTACAGTGGGTGGATACTTGGGACAGGGCTGTCCCACACAGCTACAGTGGGTGGATACTTGGGACAGGGCTGTCCCACACAGCTGCAGTGGGTGGACACTTGGGACAGGGTGAGATAGATGGAGGAAGACTGGAGGATGGCATGGGGAGGAGGAAGAAGTCCGCGAATAATTGGTTTTCTTAAGCAAAGTATTCTTTTTATCCCTTTACTTCCTCTCTGATTTTGCAAAGTACATGCCGAGAGCTATGAGAAAATTATGTTGGACATGATGGAAAATTACTGCTGTAGTGTAACTGTAAAAAAGCCAGGACAATGTTTGTTCCATAAGACTTTAATGTGAATGACCAGCAAGTACTGGGGGCAGATGAAATAAATTTGGCTAGAGGTAGAAGGAAGTGTAGCAGTATGTAAAGAAACAGTAGAAGGTAGACTGACACTTTTTTCCATGTTGCAGTTCAGAAAAACTGGCTGCAAGACTTCTCACTGGGCCAAAGAATTACATTTTCTCATGCTACATCATTGACATAATTATATCATCAGTGTCATCGCCATTGTCATCACCCACGTCATCACCATTGTCATCATTGTCATTGTTGTCATCATCGTCGTCACTGTCATCATCATCATCATCATCATCACCATCATCATCATCATCATCATCATCATCATCATCATCATCATCATCACCAGTCAGCAAGTCCATGACTGTCATTACAGGAGGGCCCTGACCTCCTGCCAAGGGACGAGAGTGGCAAGGTGATCTTCTCAGACGTGGACTACATGGACACTTGGAAGGTAGGGGGCAGTCCTCATGCTCTCTTCCCCTCTCTCCTTCTCCTTTGTTTTCCTTCTTCCCCTCCAGGAGTAAGACCGTGTACCTGTGAGGGTGGTGTTGGCACTCTGTAATGAGAGTACAGCTCCTTGCAGCTGAGACCCAGTGCCAGGTTGAAGTATTTTCCAAAGAATGGGGACTGTGCCCATACTCGGCTGTGTTCATTGTATCCATCTTTCACTGTGTTTCTTGCCTGAAGCAGTGAAGGATTGATCAAGGGCCCAGTGATCAGGGGAAAAGTGTTCTGAGACCCAGGTATGGTCACTGTATAAAAAACTACAAACTTTGCTGTCAGCATATGTCCTCCTCCTCTCCATTGCTCAATAATGTGTGTAACTTAAGTCATGGACTTCAGACCATACATGTAGAGTTGACAGTCGACCTTCTTCAAGTTCAAAGTTCCCTACATGAAATGCATGTTCCCATGTGAGTTTTGTTAGCTTTGCATCTTATTTCTACCGCTGTTAATTGCAGTGCTATTGGATGGTCAGGAGTGTGATGACAAAATTAGATCACCAAGACAACTCTATGATATTGCAAAGAATGTTATGAACTCATGCCTGGAGGAAAGGCATTTCTCAATTAAAAAGATGCTGGGCTTTGAGAACATACAGTCTAGGCAGTGTTTGTTTTCCCCACATTTAGTCATTTCCAGATCTTGTTTGCAGGCCCTGGAGGACTGTGTGGACGAGGGCCTGACTCGCCATATCGGTCTCTCCAACTTCAACAAGGAGCAGATTGACCGGGTCCTCTCTAGCAGTCGCATCAAGCCTGTCTGCAACCAGGTAGGCTGGCCCTGTGTCACTCCAGATTTCGCCACCCTGCACACATCAAGCCTGTCTGCAACCAGGTAGGCTGGCTCTGTGTCACTCCAGACTTCACCACCCTGCACACATCAAGCCTGTCTGCAACCAGGTAGGCTGGCCCTGTGTCACTCCAGACTTCACCACCCTGCACACATCAAGCCTGTCTGCAACCAGGTAGGCTGGCCCTGTGTCACTCCAGACTTCGCCACCCTGCACACATCAAGCCTGTCTGCAACCAGGTAGGCTGGCCCTGTGTCACTCCAGACTTCGCCCCCCTGCACACATCAAGCCTGTCTGCAACCAGGTAGGCTGGCCCTGTGTCACTCCAGACTTCGCCCCCCTGCACACATCAAACCTGTCTGCAACCAGGTAGGCTGGCTCTGTGTCACTCCAGACTTCGCCCCCCTGCACACATCAAACCTGTCTGCAACCAGGTAGGCTGGCTCTGTGTCACTCCAGACTTCACCACCCTGCACACATCAAGCCTGTCTGCAACCAGGTAGGCTGCTCTGTGTCACTCCAGACTTCGCCCCCCTGCACACATCAAGCCTGTCTGCAACCAGGTAGGCTGGCTCTGTGTCACTCCAGACTTCGCCCCCCTGCACACATCAAACCTGTCTGCAACCAGGTAGGCTGGCTCTGTGTCACTCCAGACTTCGCCACCCTGCACACATCAAGCCTGTCTGCAACCAGGTAGGCTGGCCCTGTGTCACTCCAGACTTCGCCACCCTGCACACATCAAGCCTGTCTGCAACCAGGTAGGCTGGCCCTGTGTCACTCCAGACTTCGCCACCCTGCACACATCAAGCCTGTCTGCAACCAGGTAGGCTGGCCCTGTGTCACTCCAGACTTCGCCACCCTGCACACATCAAGCTTGTCTGCAACCAGGTAGGCTGGCTCTGTGTCACTCCAGACTTCGCCACCCTGCACACACAATGGGGGTGTCACCAAATTGACAATGAGCAGAACTGCACGGAGGAGTGGACAGAAATGCTGTCATCTGTACTCTGGGAGATGCATGCCACGCGTGAACATTTCATGGAATGCATGCGTGCAGGAGACAGAGATAATGCTTGAGGCATTCCAGTTTGTCATCTTCATTGAAATAGACAAGTGTAGAATAATGGTTGTATTTTGGCCTTGATTTTGATTTCTTGCTCAGTTGCTGTATGACTGACTGAACAGAAACTGCATGCCTAGCCATCCAAACTAGATGTCCAATATGCTGCAGAGAGACAAAAGTGATATCAGGGTTTTGCATTCCATCAAAGAGGCATGTACTACCCTTTCAACGAGATGAACATCTTGCACACTGAGACACCTGGTGCCTACTGTGGCTGCTACTTGCAGATGGAGGTCCACTGTTACCTAAGCAACCAGAAGCTGGTGGAGTTTTGCCAAGCCAAGGGTCTGGTGGTGGTGGCCTTCGCCCCCCTCGGCAACAACCCCAACCCCAACAGGTAACAACTCCAACCCCAACAAGTAACAACCTCAACAGGTAACAACAAACCCAACAGGTAACAACAACCCCAACAGGTAACAACAACCCCAACAGGTAATAACAAACCCAACAGGGAACAACAACCCCAACAGGTAACAACAACCCCAACAGGCAACAACAACCCTAACAGGCAACAACCCCAACAGGTAACAACAACAACCCCTGGCTGCTGTGTAAGGCTGTGCTGACTGCTGTGTAGGGCTGGGCTGACTGCTGTGTAGGGCTGGGCTGACTGCTGTGTAGGGCTGGGCTGGGCTGGCTGCTGTGTAGGGCTGGGCTGGGCTGACTGCTGTGTAGGGCTGGGCTGGCTGCTGTGTAGGGCTGGGCTGGGCTGGCTGCTGTGTAGGGCTGGGCTGGGCTGGCTGCTGTGTAGGGCTGGGCTGGCTGCTGTGTAGGGCTGGGCTGGCTGCTGTGTAGGGCTGGGCTGGGCTGGGCTGGCTGCTGTGTAGGGCTGGGCTGGGCTGGCTGCTGTGTAGGCCTGGGCTGGGCTAGGCTGGTTGCTGTGTAGGGCTGGGCTGGGCTGGCTGCTGTGTAGGGCTGGGCTGGGCTGACTGCTGTGTAGGGCTGGGCTGGGCTGACTGCTGTGTAGGGCTGGGCTGGGCTGACTGCTGTGTAGGGCTGGGCTGGGCTGGGCTGGCTGCTGTGTAGGGCTGGGCTGGTTGCTGTGTAGGGCTGGGCTGGGCTGGCTGCTGTGTAGGGCTGGGCTGGGCTGGGCTGGCTGCTGTGTAGGGCTGGGCTGGGCTGGCTGCTGTGTAGGGCTGGGCTGGGCTGGCTGCTGTGTAGGGCTGGGCTGGCTGCTGTGTAGGGCTGGGCTGGGCTGGCTGCTGTGTAGGGCTGGGCTGGGCTGGCTGCTGTGTAGGGCTGGGCTGGGCTGGGCTGGCTGCTGTGTAGGGCTGGGCTGGGCTGGGCTGGCTGCTGTGTAGGGCTGAGCTGGGCTGGGCTGGCTGCTGTGTAGGGCTGGGCTGGGCTGGCTGCTGTGTAGGACTGGGCTGGGCTTGCTGCTGTGTAGGGCTGGGCTGAGCTGGCTGCTGTGTAGGGCTGGGCTGGCTGCTGTGTAGGGCTGGGCTGGCTGAGCTACAGGAGCAGGCCCCAAAAGCCAGCAGCCTGAGGGCCAGGCGGTGAGGCCCTCGTGTGGCTCTGACCTTGTGCTTGACACACCTTGTATTCCAATGCAAATTCTGTACTTGGGTCTGGGCATTGAGCAAGTTTTTCAATGAATGACATGTATACCGTGTATTGCTTTAAAAAGCCCCGTTCTCTCCACAGTGGGTCTGACTCTCTCCTTGCTGATCCTGTGGTGATGGACATTGCTGCAAAGAAAGGCAAAACTCCAGCTCAGGTAAGGCGTTTTGGAACCGGGAACGGTGTAGACAAGTTGACATGTGATGCCCCAAACCAACACACAAGTACTCTAGCCTCTAATGCCATTCCCACACTGCCCCTTGCTGCCATTCCCACACTGTCCCTTGCTGCCAT
>JAWQFJ010001367.1:19693-35458 GCA_034096865.1 Theodoxus fluviatilis
AATCAGGGAAAGCTCTGGACTGAGACACTGAGTGCCACCAGAAATCAGGGACGGCTCTGGACTGAGACACCGAGTGCCACCAGAAATCAGGGAAAGCTCTGGACTGAGACACCGAGTGCCTCCAGTAATCAGGGAAAGCTCTGGACTGAGACACCGAGTGCCTCCAGTAATCAGGGAAAGCTCTGGACTGAGACACCGAGTGCCTCCAGTAATCAGGGAAAGCTCTGGACTGAGCCCCCGAGTGCCTCCAGAAATCAGGGAAAGCTCTGGACTGAGACACCGAGTGCCTCCAGAAATCAGGGAAAGCTCTGGACTGAGACACCGAGTGCCACCAGTAATCAGGGAAAGCTCTGGACTGAGACACCGAGTGCCTCCAGTAATCAGGGAAAGCTCTGGACTGAGACACCGAGTGCCACCAGTAATCAGGGAGAGCTCTGGACTGAGACACCGAGTGCCACCAGTAATCAGGGAAAGCTCTGGACTGAGACACCGAGTGCCACCAGTAATCAGGGAAAGCTCTGGACTGAGACACCGAGTGCCACCAGTAATCAGGGAAAGCTGTGGACTGAGACACCCAGTGCCACCAGTAATCAGGGAGAGCTGTGGACTGAGACACCGAGTGCCTCCAGTAATCAGGGAAAGCTCTGGACTGAGACACCCAGTGCCACCAGTAATCAGGGAAAGCTCTGGACTGAGACACCGAGTGCCACCAGTAATCAGGGAAAGCTCTGGACTGAGACACCGAGTGCCTCCAGTAATCAGGGAGTGCTGTGGACTGAGACACCGAGTGCCACCAGTAATCAGGGAGTGCTGTGGACTGAGACACCGAGTGCCTCCAGTAATCAGGGAAAGCTCTGGACTGAGACACCCAGTGCCACCAGTAATCAGGGAAAGCTCTGGACTGAGACACCGAGTGCCACCAGTAATCAGGGAAAGCTCTGGACTGAGACACCGAGTGCCACCAGTAATCAGGGAAAGCTCTGGACTGAGACACCGAGTGCCACCAGTAATCAGGGAGTGCTCTGGACTGAGACACCGAGTGCCACCAGAAATCAGGGAAAGCTGTGGACTGAGACACCGAGTGCCTCCAGTAATCAGGGAAAGCTCTGGACTGAGACACCGAGTGCCTCCAGTAATCAGGGAAAGCTCTGGACTGAGCCCCCGAGTGCCACCAGTAATCAGGGAAAGCTCTGGACTGAGACACCGAGTGCCTCCAGTAATCAGGGAAAGCTCTGGACTGAGACACCGAGTGCCTCCAGTAATCAGGGAAAGCTCTGGACTGAGACACCGAGTGCCACCAGTAATCAGGGAAAGCTGTGGACTGAGACACCGAGTGCCACCAGTAATCAGGGAGTGCTCTGGACTGAGACACCGAGTGCCTCCAGTAATCAGGGAGAGCTGTGGACTGAGACACCGAGTGCCTCCAGTAATCAGGGAAAGCTCTGGACTGAGACACCGAGTGCCTCCAGTAATCAGGGAAAGCTCTGGACTGAGACACCGAGTGCCACCAGTAATCAGGGAAAGCTCTGGACTGAGACACCGAGTGCCTCCAGTAATCAGGGAAAGCTATGGACTGAGACACCGAGTGCCTCCAGTAATCAGGGAAAGCTCTGGACTGAGACACCGAGCGCCTCCAGTAATCAGGGAAAGCTCTGGACTGAGACACCGAGTGCCACCAGTAATCAGGGAAAGCTCTGGACTGAGACACCGAGTGCCACCAGTAATCAGGGAAAGCTGTGGACTGAGACACCGAGTGCCACCAGTAATCAGGGAGTGCTGTGGACTGAGACACCGAGTGCCTCCAGTAATCAGGGAAAGCTCTGGACTGAGACACCGAGTGCCACCAGTAATCAGGGAAAGCTCTGGACTGAGCCCCCGAGTGCCACCAGTAATCAGGGAAAGCTCTGGACTGAGCCCCCGAGTGCCACCAGTAATCAGGGAGTGCTGTGGACTGAGACACCGAGTGCCTCCAGTAATCAGGGAAAGCTCTGGACTGAGCCCCCGAGTGCCACCAGTAATCAGGGAAAGCTCTGGACTGAGCCCCCGAGTGCCTCCAGTAATCAGGGAGTGCTCTGGACTGAGCCCCCGAGTGCCACCAGAAATCAGGGAAAGCTCCTCTAGTGGGTTAAACTGAGAGGAGTCTTCTAAACAACAAGAAAATAGAAAGGAAAAAAAGTTTGACAATGACATACAATATTTGCATTTTGTTGTAAATGAGCAGAATTGTTTAAAAAATCTGATATCTTATGTCTGGTTGATGCGAACTACTATCTGTCTTGGGTAAAGAAGAAGTGACTCATCACTCATTCCTGGGTTTTAAACTGCTTTGTCCTTTGCCTTCCCGTCACTGGGCTGCTTGACCAGACCCAGACTAAGTGAAGCTTGATACTGAAGAGTTGCCATCTGTGACACCAGTGTTCCATGGGAAAGGATGTTGACTGGTCTGTGTTGCAGAGCCGTGGACCACAAGTACTACCCCTTCCACGAGGACTACTGAGGGTGGCCGTGAAGGAACATGAGGGTCCTGACGTCCTGGGCAGTGTGCTGTCATCATCACTGTCATCATCACTGTCACATCACTGTCATCGCCACTTTTGTTGTCGGATTGGCGTTGTTGGTGTCATTGCCTGTACATCCATTGATTGTACTTTCATTGTCATCATCAACATCATAATCATCATCATCATCATGGTTTGTGTTATCCCAGAGAAATATTTTTCAACATCTATGGACGTACCATTGATTGGTTTGGAATCGTGACAGATGCTTGCTGCAGCCTAACTTTTGGTGCTTCGTGCACAGTGAAGGGTCATAGCAGTAGGCACCGATGCTGCGGCGGCTCGGTACAGGGAACATGGAGCATTGCAGGCTGTCCATGAGTAGGCTTTGATGAAGCTAGCACTGTGACAGATTTTCAACGAAATAAGGTCCCTCCCCCTCCCCCTTGCAATTTTGCCAGAAAAAGAAAAATCATTGAGCAGAAAATTATTTCCAGTGATTGAGTGTGCAAAGATGACCAGTAATTTTCAGTCATGATTAGTTACAAAAGTATGGAAAATATTTAAGTTGCGATTGTATATTTGTTATTTGTTTGATTAATAAGCATTTTATATAGTCAGTGATATATATCTATTGAAGAATTTCCCTAAAGTTGTATTACAGAGGTCATGATAATTTGGTTTTGTGTCATCATAGACCATGGGAAGCACTGTGTGGGCTGCAGTTCATATTGCAGTATTTGAAAGCACAATGCAATTATCAGGAGTTATTATTGGTGCGTCTTGACTCTAGGGCAAAGAAAAGAGCAACTGGGTTGTCTGGAGTTGGTCAGCTGATTTTTATCACGCAGCTTTGATAAGCAGAACTTACACTCATATTGCGTTGGCTTCAACATCTGGATGTCAGGATGCATAGCCTGCTGAGGAAATATGTTTGGACAGTGAAAGTCCATGATATTCCTGCTGTTGGTGCTTGGCTTAGTGTAACCCTCACTCCAAGCTGCCCCGACTGTTGTGATCTGGGCATGCCACGCTACCCAGACGGTCACACTAGGCTTGCATAGGACAGAGAAACGGAAGGAGTGTATGGGAATGGGCTTTTCACCAAGAAGTGGTTTGCTGTGTGAATTTTGCTTGATTTGTCTTTGGAATGATTAACCAGACTGGCAACCAAGTCAGTATTTCCAGTTTCCTCAAGTACCATTTTTGTTATCAAAGAAAGATTTTTATTTGCTTCAGACCAAAGTTTGTGTCTCTGTTCTGTATTGTGGTTTTATTTTTGTCCTTTTTCCCTGCCTCCATACTTCACCTGTTTGAATCAAGGCCAGAATAGGGGATGGGTTGGGGGGTAGGGAGGGGGATAGGGGATGAGGTGAGAGTAGGGGTTGGGGGTAGGGAGTGGAATGAGAGTAGGGATGGGGGTGGGAGACAAGCTTCAGCTGTTTGGCTGACATTTCTTTTTTTAACTTTTAACAGTTTTTTGAATTACTGATTAAACTGAAATAATTTATCTGGAGGACTGCCAAACATTTGCATGGATCCAATGTTCAGTATTAAAATGTAAATTTTGTTGTGAATGTGAAGATTAAGATAAAAAAATCTGATGTATTTAATCAAGACATATTATTTTATTTGTTTCAAGTGTCTCTGTAGAAATAGAAAACAACTTTTTTTCCCCATTTTCAATGTGACTTCTTATTTGTGCAATCAAACTTTTTTTATAGCTTGTGCCAGGAATGACAAGTTTGGAGTATGATCTTTTTAAAATTATATTTTCTTTCCAGCTACATGCTGATTATGTCATTCATTGTAAGCTAAGAATATCATGGATTGAGAAGAAATGAGAAGGACAGATTTAACAGTAATGATCAATGGAAAAAGAATAATTTTTCTTTAGTGTTGATTTGTGCCTTCTTTGTCAGTTGTGTGCCATTTTGATATGCATTGCTTGCCTGGTCTTGTGACATTTTGCTCTTGGGGAAAAGTTTACCTTCATGTGTCTTTTGTCCACCCTTTGCTTAGTTCCAGTGCATCAACAACTGTGACCAACACGGGCAACCGCCAGTTTTGCTGTGAAGCTCTTTAGCATCAGCATAAGTCAGACATATCACCCCTAACACTGTAGTTTCCTGTAGTGGAGACATCTGCAATGGAACTGTATTGCCTGGAATGTGTGACCCGGTTCTCGGTGCAGCACACACTAGCTAGTCAGGCCGCACAGGAGTGGGTTTTGTGTTGCAGTGTAGGGCTGTACATGTACAGCCTGCTTGCTGCTTTGCTCTCTCGGGTCTCGGCTCGGGTCAGCTCAGACTAGGAAAGGTGAGAGTTATCTGCTGACCGTCATGGCAACAGTTTTGCCTGTGTGTAGTGACCGTGTCATGACAACAGTTTTGCCTGTGTGTAGTGACCGTGTCATGGCAACAGTTTTGCCTGTGTGTAGTGACCGTGTCATGACAACAGTTTTGCCTGTGTGTAGTGGCCATGTCATGACAACAGGTTTGCCTGTGTGTAGTGGCCGTGTCATGACAACAGGTTTGCCTGTGTGTAGTGGCCGTGTCATGACAACAGGTTTGCCTGTGTGTGCACCATGCCAGATGCTTGGCCAAGTGTGACTGCGCGAGACCCAGTCCAGCATTGCGTAGACATGAGGAAAGCAAGGATTTTGCTAGGAATAGGCTGATGTCAACATGTGTCTGCATTTGATAGCCTGTAGTAGCTTTACATCTGCTGATCATTTAATAGCCTGTAGTAGCTTTACATCTGCTGATCAAATGTCAACATGTGTCCGCATTTGATAGCCTGTAGTAGCTTTACATCTGCTGATCAAATGTCAACATGTGTCCGCATTTGATAGCCTGTAGTAGCTTTACATCTGCTGATCAAATGTCAACACTTGTTGACATCAGCCTATTCCTTGCAAGATCCTTGCTTTCCTTGTGTCTATACAACGCCTATCAGGGCTGTGGCATGTGCTGCTGCTCCAGTGAGAGTACAGTCCCTTGCAAGTGGAATGTTGCACTCACAGCTCTGTGGAAACATTTAGTCTTTGCTTCAAGCTCTTCTCAAAGTGCCTATACTGCAGTGAATGAGATGCTAAAAGCATTTTACAGCTTTCCTGTTCCAACTTTTAGACATTTTTTTTGTATCGCTGACTTATTAGAAATGTATCAGTGTATCAGGCTGTGGTTTCCAAGGAAACATGAATGAAGGCGATTCATTTCCATGCAGAGATGAAATGCAAGCTTTGATGCTTTTGAGTTTCAATAAAGTTCCAATAAACAGGAGATGTTTTCTTTTTCAAGTTTTGTACATAGCGCCTTGTCTTGAATGCATCACCTCATTGACTGTTCCATGCAGTCACTTAATTAATTGTCACTGCACCAATACTCTCTCTCTCTCTCTCTCTCTCTCTCTCTCTCTCTCTCTCCTCTTCGTCTCTCTCCTCTCATCCCTACCTCCTCTCTCATCTCCATCTGTCGTGTTCTTTTTTCTCGCCTCTCACTCCCCCCCCCCCCCCCCCCCTCCCCTTTCTCATTATCTCATTTTTCTCTTACTGCAGTCTGTGTGTCATTCTGATTTCATACTTTCTCGGTATTTCATATTATTTGTGTGTGAGACTACAGATTCATGTGGATACCCTCAACATTACCGAATAAATGGGTTATAATTAGTATGTGTAGATTTTTGTTTTGGTCATTGGATGTCGCAATGAGCTTTACCTTTGCACCAATGATTTCCATAATGAATGCACGGGTATGCGGATGTATGACTTTTCATGCACCTGAAATGCACGGAGCACGGCAACTAACCGGCAACGCCAGCCATGCCGAATCGACCTCACAGTCTCTGCGTAGCTGCAATTCACTTTTCTGTCGAGGAGGAAAGATGCCGACATTCAACATCCGGTCTTGCTCTCTGGTGTTTTGTGAGACGAATGCAAATGTTCGGAGTGTTGACTCATTGACGATAGTGGTCTATCGGCGATCAATTTACATTTCCGAGGATACCTACGAGCAATTGCCAAGGGAATTAACTCGTTTTTTTTACGAGTGCTTTGTGTTCTTTATTGAGGAGTCGCCTCCCTTGAGTTGGCACGAGCGTTCGTGTTTGTGTGAGCGCGCTCGCCTGCGTGCGCGTGTGTGTTCATGTGTACATGCATGCGTGTGTGCACGCGTGTGAGAGAGAGGTATTTGATAATCATATTTGATCTCTCACGGAGGAACTGGCGAACCAATTATTATTAGCATGGCCTTTTGCATGCGCACATGGAATGTCCAGATGCGAACCAACAGAGAAATAGTGACTTGACCTGCTCTAACTCGAACCTGTTCTCGTGATGTTCGTGATCAACGGCCTTACAGAGCCCACACAGGCTGGCAGCCCGTAAGTCCCCAAGCATCTCAAGTAAGACACCCACACAGGCTGGCAGCCCGTAAGTCCCCAAGCATCTCAAGTAAGACACCCACACAGGCTGGCAGGCCGTAAGTCCCCAAGCATCTCAAGTAAGGCACCCACACAGGCGGGCAGCCCGTAAGTCCCCAAGCATCTCAAGTAAGACACCCACACAGGCTGGCAGCCCGTAAGTCCCCAAGCATCTCAAGTAAGACACCCACACAGGCTGGCAGGCCGTAAGTCCCCAACCATCTCAAGTAAGGCACCCACACAGGCTGGCAGCCCGTAAGTCCCCAAGCATCTCAAGTAAGACACCCACACAGGCTGGCAGCCCGTAAGTCCCCAAGCATCTCAAGTAAGACACCCACACAGGCTGGCAGCCCGTAAGTCCCCAAGCATCTCAAGTAAGTCACCCACACAGGCTGGCAGCCCGTAAGTCCCCAAGCATCTCAAGTAAGACACCCACACAGGCTGGCAGCCCGTAAGTCCCCAAGCATCTCAAGTAAGACACCCACACAGGCTGGCAGCCCGTAAGTCCCCAAGCATCTCAAGTAAGACACCCACACAGGCTGGCAGCCCGTAAGTCCCCAAGCATCTCAAGTAAGACACCCACACAGGCTGGCAGGCCGTAAGTCCCCAAGCATCTCAAGTAAGACACCCACACAGGCTGGCAGGCCGTAAGTCCCCAAGCATCTCAAGTAAGACACCCACACAGGCTGGCAGCCCGTAAGTCCCCAAGCATCTCAAGTAAGACACCCACACAGGCTGGCAGCCCGTAAGTCCCCAAGCATCTCAAGTAAGACACCCACACAGGCTGGCAGCCCGTAAGTCCCCAAGCATCTCAAGTAAGACACCCACACAGGCTGGCAGGCCGTAAGTCCCCAAGCATCTCAAGTAAGACACCCACACAGGCTGGCAGCCCGTAAGTCCCCAAGCATCTCAAGTAAGACACCCACACAGGCTGGCAGCCCGTAAGTCCCCAAGCATCTCAAGTAAGACACCCACACAGGCTGGCAGCCCGTAAGTCCCCAAGCATCTCAAGTAAGACACCCGTACAGGCTGGCAGCCCGTAAGTCCCCAAGCATCTCAAGTAAGACACCCACACAGGCTGGCAGCCGTAAGTCCCCAAGCATCTCAAGTAAGACACCCACACAGGCTGGCAGCCCGTAAGTCCCCAAGCATCTCAAGTAAGACACCCACACAGGCTGGCAGCCCGTAAGTCCCCAAGCATCTCAAGTAAGACACCCACACAGGCTGGCAGCCCGTAAGTCCCCAAGCATCTCAAGTAAGGCACCCATGTTGATGGCCTTTCCGTGACCTCTGAAGCTGATGGTTTCCATCAGAGACATTACATGTATAGTAACTATTATAGTGTCTCTGTTCCATCACATCCATAGAGAAATCGGGGACGCTGCCTGTGGACTTGTACATTTCCATGCTGCACGTGTTTGGGGAAATCCATGGGTGCAAATATCTTGCTCAGAAAGGAGTGAGGATCGAGAGAGTGTTGGAGCGTGCAGTCCAAGGTCACAGTCCGGGGTGATACAGCCCTGACCACTGGAAGGTGATAAAGAGCCTTGCATTGCTCCAGGCTGGACAAAGTCAGCGTCATGTTGCTGGACGGATGGGGTCTTCCAGAAATGAAAATGTCATCGTTGGACCAGATCCAGAAAACGCAGTCCACCCAAAACTGACCTCGATCTGGAAAACTTCGGGTCAGCAATGACATAGCAAATACCCTGCTGTCTCAACTTTTGTCCAGCAGCACGTTATCTTTCAAATCTGCGCATCTGCCGCCCTCTCGCCTCCGCT
Source organism: Theodoxus fluviatilis (assembly GCA_034096865.1). NCBI lineage: Eukaryota > Metazoa > Mollusca > Gastropoda > Cycloneritida > Neritidae > Theodoxus > Theodoxus fluviatilis. The sequence continues at coordinate 28,396 of JAWQFJ010001367.1, forward strand.
GCGTGTCCGAGGAACTATTTGTGACCCAGGTAATGCGATAGTTTACATACGGGCCCGATCACTGCAAAGAAAAAGAGGAGGGAGATGACGACGACGAAGAAGAAGAAGGAGAACAACGAGAAGTAGAAGAAGCAGAGGAGGAGGAGGAGAATAAGAAAAAGAAGAAGAAAAAAGAAAAAAAAGAAGAAAAAGAAGCAGAAAAGAAGAAGAAAAAGAAGAGAGAAACACGAAAGAAAGACGAAAGAAACACGAAAGAAACACGAAAGAAACACGAAAGAAAGAAGAAGAAAGCAAGAAGGAGGGAAGCAAGAAGGATAGAAGCAAGAAGGAAGGAAGCAAGAAGGAGGGAAGCAAGAAGGAGGGAAGCAAGAAGGAGAGAAGCAAGAAGGAGGGAAGCAAGAAGGAAGGAAGCAAGAAGGAGAGAAGCAAAAAGGAGAGAAGCAAGGAGGGAAGCAAAAAGGAGGAGAGGAAGAAGGAGGAGAGGGAGGAGGAGGAGAGGAAGAAGGAGAAGAGGAAGAAGGAAGAGAGGAAGAAGAAAGAGAGGAAGAAGGAAGAAGAAAGAAGAAGAAAGAAACAAGAAGAAAGAAGTAAGAAAAAATAAGAAAGAAGAAGGAAGAAGAAGAAGGAAGGAGAAGGAAGAAGAAGAAGGAAGAAGAAGAAGAAAGAAGAAGAAGAAGAAAGAAGAAAGAATAAGAAAGAATAAGAAAGAAGAAGAAAGATGAAGAAAGAAGAAAGAGGAAGAAAGAAGATGAAAGAAGAAGAAAGAAAAATAAAGAAGAGAAAAGAAGAAAGAAGAAATGAAGAAGAAAGAAGAAGAAATAATGACAGAATAAAGAAGTATAAAAAGATAAGAAGAAGACGACCAAATGAATTAAATAAAGAATAAAAAAGCAGACGAACAATAAAATACTTAAATGGGAATAATAATAAGAAAGAAAGAAAGTGTAGAATAAATAAGATAATAGAAAGAAAGAAGAAGAAGAAGAGAGAAGAAGAAGAGAATAAAAGAAGGGAAAGAATAATAAGGAATAATAAGAAGAATTAAGATTGGAAGAATAAGTGAGAAGGATAGCTTAATTAGGAATATCAATAAATGATGGATTATAAGAAAGAAATGGAGTAGTTAGTAGTTTGTAGTAGTAGATGAATTATTATATTATATGATTGAAGGAGTGAGGGATTATGTATGATTAGGGATTAGGATTGATGATTATTGATGTTAGTATTTAGATGTTACTTAGAAGGATATTAATTTAGTAGGAGAGGATGAGGGAGAAGATTGATTTGAATGATTTTGAGTAGGATTGATTATTAGAATGATGTTAGAATTATTCATTCTTCTATATCTGGGAGTCTATGATTATTAGAGCTTCTTTTGATTAAATCTAAGTCTGTATTCATTCTCAATTATTATTAGTATTTATCTCTGATTATTATTAGTTACTATTACTATTATGAAGTATTTATGTAGTATTAATATTTTGGGATTTTTTTGGAAGGGGGTATTTGTATAGTTCTAGGATAATTGTTAGTTTGGGAGATTATATTGTAATTTTGTCGTATTTGTGATTGTTATGAGTAAGTTAGTAGAGTTATAAGTGATTTCGGTTAGTAAAGGGATTTTATTGGTTACTGTTGAATTTGGTATTTGTTGGGGTGGGTGGTTATATTGGAGTGAATTAAGATTGTCATGCAAGTTGTATCGAGTATAAATTTAGTTAGTTATATGTTGAGAAGATGTAATTATAAAAAAGTTGTATTGGTTGATTATGAAGTAATTGTAGGAATGAATGAGTAAGAAAGAGAATAAATAATTATACAAGAATTTAGTCCGTAGATAATTAAATCTAATCCTAATCAGCAACATCGATAAAAGTAAGTTGTTTGTTACATAAAAATAAATAAGACTTTACATAAGAACTAAAGAAAGCAATCATTCTTGACTTTTTCTGTGCACAAATAACCTTATCATACCCTCGTTTTTTTAAATCAAACAAGACATAAAGACGATCATATCATTTTTTAAGCTCCGTTCTCCAATTTCCTTCCTCTCTTCTTTTTTATTTTAACTTCCCTACATCTCCTTTTTCATTCTTGTGTGTCCGCGTAGTAACAATTACTGTTGCACCCCTGGCACGAGCACACGATCCCTAAAATATGTAGGAAAAAGAAAAATAAATGAATAGTAATTTAATCTTATAATCTATTTCAAACAGATTATGATAAAATTGTATGTAAGAAATTATGAAAAAACCGGTTTTTGGAAGTGGGAAGGGAATGGTTGACCTTGGCCTGGCGTTGGTGGTTTGGCGCCACTGGTCGATGTGGACTGCGAAAAATCCCCGCTGTGAACACAGGCTTTGTTCGTTGCGCGTGGTCAGGGAACCAACAGCTCTGCGTTTGCCGGCTGCCACCCTGGAGTGTCTACAGATCTGTCAAGAAAGCCCTGTTTCGGGCCGGACCCGCCTGGGTGCCTCCCACCTGCCAGCAATGCCCGTCCAGGTAAGCATAGAACGTGTCGGCTTGTCTACGCAACGGTCTCCAAGTGCATCCAGCATCTTGGTTGCGTGGTTTTTGCTGTGTGTCCTCAGGGGCAGCTCGCCCTCTCCGTCGTACTGTCCTGTAGTATGTGGCCCCCCTCTCTTTTAACTTTAGGGTACAATCTTTCCGATGAAGCCCTCGCAGAGAAGGGTTTGTCAGCGTGGTGTGTTCTTGTACACCTTCGTTCTTTTCATAGTTAATATGCCCTGTGTCTCATCAGGCATTCCATTTTTACCTGTTATACTGTGTCACACCAGCAACGATCACGTTGTATTACCTCTTTCACCAACACTACAAAATTATTCCTAGGTGTGCGTTGTAGTCTTCACCCTTAAGATGTCTGTGGTTTTTATCACTTCCCTCTCGATCTCAATACTACTAGTCATCGTCTATCTCTCCTGCTCCTCTCCTCTCTCTCTCTCTCTCTCTCTCTCTCTCTCTCTCTTTCTCCCATTAAAACAAAAATCAAATCTAAAATGAGTCATGTAACACGTACTCATCGTTGTTCAGGTCGGTGGCCTAACAATAAAATAGTTCGAGTTTCTCTCTCTCTCTCTCTCTCTCTCTCTCTCTCTCTCTCTCTCTCTCTCTCTCTCTCTCATCACGTGTCGAACGTGACAGCTCAAACTCTGGTCATGTCAGCACCACCAGCGCCGGCAACCGGCAGAAAACAAAAAGGCCCAAGCGTCGATCCAAGTCTCAGAACTCCATGGTCGACTGGATTAGGAGGGAGACCGCAATAAGTTCCATGGAAGAGCAGGTCATAGGGGTGTGTGTAGAGTCAGGCGGATAGGGGCGTGTGAAGAGTCAGGCGGATAGGGGTGTGTGTAGAGTCAGGCGGATAGGGGTGTGTGTAGGGGTGTGTGTAGAGTCAGGCGGATAGGGGTGTGTGTAGAGTCAGGCGGATAGGGGTGTGTGTAGAGTCAGGCGGATAGGGGTGTGTGTAGAGTCAGGCGGATAGGGGTGTGTGTAGAGTCAGGCGGATAGGGGTGTGTGTAGAGTCAGGCGGATAGGGGTGTGTGTAGAGTCAGGCGGATAGGGGTGTGTGTAGAGTCAGGCGGATAGGGGTGTGTGTAGAGTCAGGCGGATAGGGGAGTGTGTAGAGTCAGGCGGATAGGGGTGTGTAGAGTCAGGCGGATAGGGGTGTGTGTAGAGTCAGGCGGATAGGGGTGTGTGTAGAGTCAGGCGGATAGGGGTGTGTGTAGAGTCAGGCGGATAGGGGTGTGTGTAGAGTCAGGCGGATAGGGGTGTGTGTAGAGTCAGGCGGATAGGGGTGTGTGTAGAGTCAGGCGGATAGGGGTGTGTGTAGAGTCAGGCGGATAGGGGTGTGTGTAGAGTCAGGCGGATAGGGGTGTGTGTAGAGTCAGGCGGATAGGGGTGTGTGTAGAGTCAGGCGGATAGGGGTGTGTGTAGAGTCAGGCGGATAGGGGTGTGTGTAGAGTCAGGCGGATAGGGGTGTGTGTAGAGTCAGGCGGATAGGGGTGTGTGTAGAGTCAGGCGGATAGGGGTGTGTGTAGAGTCAGGCGGATAGGGGTGTGTGTAGAGTCAGGCGGATAGGGGTGTGTGTAGAGTCAGGCGGATAGGGGTGTGTGTAGAGTCAGGCGGATAGGGGTGTGTGTAGAGTCAGGCGGATAGGGGTGTGTGTAGAGTCAGGCGGATAGGGGTGTGTGTAGAGTCAGGCGGATAGGGGTGTGTGTAGAGTCAGGCGGATAGGGGTGTGTGTAGAGTCAGGCGGATAGGGGTGTGTGTAGAGTCAGGCGGATAGGGGTGTGTGTAGAGTCAGGCGGATAGGGGTGTGTGTAGAGTCAGGCGGATAGGGGTGTGTGTAGAGTCAGGCGGATAGGGGTGTGTGTAGAGTCAGGCGGATAGGGGTGTGTGTAGAGTCAGGCGGATAGGGGTGTGTGTAGAGTCAGGCGGATAGGGGTGTGTGTAGAGTCAGGCGGATAGGGGTGTGTGTAGAGTCAGGCGGATAGGGGTGTGTGTAGAGTCAGGCGGATAGGGGTGTGTGTGTAGAGTCAGGCGGATAGGGGTGTGTGTAGAGTCAGGCGGATAGGGGTGTGTGTAGAGTCAGGCGGATAGGGGTGTGTGTAGAGTCAGGCGGATAGGGTGTGTGTGTAGAGTCAGGCGGATAGGGGTGTGTGTAGAGTCAGGCGGATAGGGGTGTGTGTAGAGTCAGGCGGATAGGGGTGTGTGTAGAGTCAGGCGGATAGGGGTGTGTGTAGAGTCAGGCGGATAGGGGTGTGTGTAGAGTCAGGCGGATAGGGGTGTGTGTAGAGTCAGGCGGATAGGGGTGTGTGTAGAGTCAGGCGGATAGGGGTGTGTGTAGAGTCAGGCGGATAGGGGTGTGTGTAGAGTCAGGCGGATAGGGGTGTGTGTAGAGTCAGGCCATAGGGGTGTGTGTAGAGTCAGGCCATAGGGGTGTGTGTAGAGTCAGGCCATAGGGGTGTGTGTAGAGTCAGGCCATAGGGGTGTGTGTAGAGTCAGGCCATAGGGGTGTGTGTAGAGTCAGGCATAGGGGTGTGTGTAGAGTCAGGCCATAGGGGTGTGTGTAGAGTCAGGCGGATAGGGGTGTGTGTAGAGTCAGGCGGATAGGGGTGTGTGTAGAGTCAGGCGGATGCGAAGAACTTGAGACACATGCCGCAGACGTTGAGAACGACACAGATCGGACTCAGAGGTCGGTGGGTACGTGGCTGGGTAGACTGAGGCAGCACGTACAGGCCCGCACTGACACTGTTCCCGATGCACCGCCCCAGCCGACCTGACGGTGCAGCCGACGACCCATCACTTCGTATAACTGTATTTTTAAACAATGTGAAGGCGTGTGTACCTATCGCTCTTCAAGTAAGTGTTACTGTTCAAAGTCAGGTTTACCAGGTTTAAAAATTGCTTGTTGGAACATTGAAGGCATGAGCTCGAGACTTGGAGAACCTGGTTTCATGGATTATATTCTAGCTTTTGATGTGTGTTGCCTATTAGAAACATTTACGTCAGAAGATTTTGATTTTAGCTCACTCCCTGATGCATATTTAGTATTCCACGCTCCAGCTGTCAAGCTCTCGCACTTTGGTCGCAGATCCGGCGGAGCCGTAATACTAGCACAAAGAGCTCTAGCTGGCCGAGTAACTGAAGTGGAATGTGCACATGACAGCATGCTGATACTGAGGATACACAACTATTTTACTGCCGATCTAATAATTGTGTGTGTCTACATACCACCTATCGATTCCCCCTATTACAACGAAAGGGAAGTAAAATGTAATATTTTATTATTAGAGGAGGAGTTGCTGAGACTACATGAAGAGCACCCGGGTGCATCTATTTTGATATGTGGTGATTTTAATGCGAGGACTGGCGAGTGGAACATCCACGCTGACTTGGAGGACGATGATGATGACGATTTTAACAGTGTTGGGTTGGACTCTGGATGCCACTGCCCTGTAAAGGCAGTCAATCGCAATTCCCGGATCATGGTTCCAATAGCTTTGGAAAGATTTTAATTCAACTGTGTAGTATTTATCATCTTTGTATCCTAAACGGGAGCACAAATAGCGACAGCACTGGGAACCTGACCTATTACTCCCACCATGGCGACAGTGTCATTGACTATGCACTATTTTATGCCAATGACTCAAGCTTTAATATAACTTTTAAGATAGGTGTCAGCATCCTGTCTAAGCACATGCCACTGGAGATAAGCATTGGGGCGAACAGTATTTCTCGGCCACAGTTTTCCTCTCCTATGGGCAAAATAACTAAGTTAATCTGGCAGGACGAGAAGGTGGAAGAAGTTAAAAGAAATTTGCAGTCTGGCGAATTTAGGGAGAGGATTGAACAAGCAAAGCAGTTGCTTGACATAGATATAAATGAGGCATTGCGCTGTTTCATACAATTACTTCTGTCGAATGCCGAGTGCATGCAACGCACGTGTAAAGTTGGCTCTTGCTGGCCCAGTGGTTCCAGGTGGTTTGATCTTGAGTGCAAACGAGCCAAGCAAGATGCGAGAAAAGCCCTCTGCCATGCTAGGGAGAGCGGTTTGGCAACAGATACGTACAATTATGTTGTGGCAAGGAACCAATATAAAATACTAATTAAGGAAAAGAAACAGTCGTATAACAAAGATTAATGCCAATCTCTTCTCAATAATGTTAAAAATCCTGCAAAATTCTGGCCAATAATTCGAAAAACTGTGAACACTAGGTCCACAAATTTTACAATTAGTTTGGAATAGTGGAAGACTTTCTTCCAGAATTTGTTCCGACAGTGCGGAGGTCCTGCCTATACTGATCTTTCCCTTGTCGTTCCCCACGAAAAACTTGTTGCGCCTATTCAGGAGGAAGATGTCCGACTGGCACTAGCAAAGCTAAGGCACAAAAAAGCAGCCGGAATTGATGACATACCAGGAGACTACCTCAAAGCTGCCGAAGCCTATATCACCCCTTTTCTTGTTTCGCTCTTCAATAATCTGTACGAGAAACAATACTTCCCACACAACTGGAGTAAATCTCTCATCATTCCTCTTCAC
>JAWQFJ010001368.1:0-66136 GCA_034096865.1 Theodoxus fluviatilis
CGGACAAATCGGAACCATTCCGATTTATCCTGGCCCTGGGGAAAGGATATTTCGGAACCATTCCGATTTATCCTGGCTCTGGTGGCAGGATTTTTCGGAACCACCAGGATATTTCGGAACCGTCTAGAAGGTCGTTAGCCCACAACTCACTGTACTCCAGCGCGTGAGTTTTCCCACGCCTGTGGCAAACAAGTGTTCTGTTGCATTTTCCTTCCCTCACACACACACACACACACACACACACACACACACACACACGCACGCACGCACGCACGCACGCATGCACACGCTCAGACACACACACTCAGACACACGCACACGCACGCACTCACACACACACACCCGCGCGCACACACACACGTATACACACGCACGCACGCACACGCATACACACACGCGCGCTCACACACGCACGCACACATACATACGCACGCACACACACAGACACCTCCCCCCATACCCACCCACCGACACACACACACGCGCGCGTGCGCGCGCACACACATACACACACACACGCACACACACACTCACACGCACATGCACACGCACACACACATACATACATACATACACACACACACACACACACTTTGTTTTTAGTTTACGACTTTTTCTAAACAGATTGTGAAGAGTTTCTCACACTTTGCTGAGGTTGTGCAATAAAAACCGCTGGCGCTGAACCTCCAGGTTTTGGCATTTAAAATTTTAAAAAACATTGGGTTGAACCCGCAACCTCTCGAGAAAAGAGGGGTAAATAAAGAATCTCTCTCTCTCTCTCTCTCTCTCTCTCTCTCTCTCTCTCTCTCTCTCTCTCTTATCTCCCAGCTGCCATAGCCGCTGCTCCTCTCCCGTTCCTGTAGCCAGGCTGGGGCATCTGGCTGGCATTGTTCTGTCCAAGATGTAAGTTTTGATCACGTCACACATTTTGCATTTCGATATTCAGTCTGATTGGATCTCTTGAGACACAGAGAGAGAGAGACATAGAGAGAGAGAGAGAGAGAGAGAGAGAGAGAGAGAGAGAGAGAGAGAGAGAGAGAGAGAGAGAGAGAGAGAGGGGGGGGGGAGGGGGAGTGATTTGATCTTGGCCTAAAACAAAGCTTGGCCATAATGGACATACATCAGGTTAAAACATTCTGATATTCATATGTACAGGAATGTTAAAATAGATATTATATTACGGCCATCGAAATGGCATGAATAGCATATTCATACATCGTCGCAGGTATGACCTTATGGTAGCTCACCGCCTCGGTATCAGAAACAATTCTATACCAGTTGGTAGAGAGAGAGAGAGAGAGAGAGAGAGAGAGAGAGAGAGAGAGAGAGAGAGAGAGAGAGAGAGAGAATATGTATAACCGTATACACAAATGTGACAAGGTGACTTAGAATCAAGGAGTTTAACAACAGGTTCTGTAAAAATCTTTATGTATTATTACTCGTACTTAAAAAGCAGTCTGTAGCTGCTTGAGCATCTTTAATAAAACAACATACATTAAACATCGTTTGGTCAAGGTAAATTGTTCTTTGTTAGCGTAGTAGTTTGTTTCACTCTGATTTGAAACCTTCTAGAAACTCAGAAAATCATACGAAAGCATCTAGAAGGTGGTTCCGAAATATCCTGGTGGTTCCGAAATATCCTTTCACCAGGGCCAGGATAAATCGGAATGGTTCCGAAATATCCTAGGATTTTTCGGAACCGGTTCCGATTAATCCTGGTTCCGAAATATTCTACGACACCGGCCCTGGAAGTAGAAAAACTGAGAGCGGATGATGTCATTATCAAGTCCCTTGGTTGATGGAATCGAACGCACTTGAGTCGTTGTCGCATTGGAAAGCATGCCCAATGAGGTTTTGTGACTCACGCCATTTCGGTGTCTTTCGTTCGAATGATTTTGGAGGGGAAAAACAGGTGTGACTCCCTGTTGTGTAGTGTCGTTTAAGAGTGCAGAGCAGCATCGAGTCGTGATATTATTGGCTTTGAATAAGCCCACTTGTACTGATGTTCCCTTTTGAGGTCGAGCATTCATCACCCGTTTTCATCATCCATGCACAGCTGTCACCACAGTCTAACGTGGAGCAAAGCGGGCCACGGTGAATGCTGTTGTGCTGTTTGCAAATTAGAATAGGTGATGAATACAATTTATCTTCCTGACTGAAAAAATTTGAGCTTGCTGTTACTGGTAGAATAAGAATGTATTATGCAGCACCAAATGAAACTGCATAGATACATTCCTGCATGCACACTCACACACACACACACACACAAACATATGCATGAACATACCACTCTCAGACATGCACACCACATACTCACACACAACACACAGACATGCACACCACATACTCACACACAACACACAGACATGCACACGTTATTTACTTTTCCTTGTTCTTCAGCCTAATTTTAGAAAATTTCTGACATTTTCAAAACTTCACATTATTAAGTAGTAATCAAGCAGAGCTCAGACTTAGATGCAAAACTGCACTATCAAATAATGACACTGAGAACAAATTCCCTCACTACTTCCAAGAGTTGAGGATTTGAGCAGTTTGAAATACTTTCCACCCAATCCCAAGAATTTTAACATTTGACCAGGTTTCTTTTTAAAAGACAAAACTAGATGACATTTTATGTCACTGCCTTGGTTCCAGGCAGTCAGGTCCTTATTAGCTCAGAGATGACAAGAGTGATGACGATGGCAATGACTTGGATGTGTACAGCCTGTTGCCGGATGCTGCTAGGACAGACCCATGCACCTCTGTGAGGGTGGAGTGTGTACATTTGACACTAACTCACGTCGTCCTCAACAAAGGCTGTTGTCATCTGCACTGACACTTTGGAACAAACTCCACAGCACCCATCTACTGCTGTCCACAGACAGTTGTGCTGATGGTCTGTTCCACTGGTTAGAGGATGGCTGGCTGGATGAGATGGATGGATGGGGTTTAACAGTCTATCAATCTCTGTACGCTATTTAAGACCATTAATTATAGATGTCAGAATAAGAACCAGTCAAATCATGATTTCCCTAGGTACCCGGTATCTGCTTCTTACAATTTTAGTGGGGAGACGTGGTGGGTCTATTCTTACCCCCACCCACATGGGAGCCAGTGGTTAGAACACTCGCCCCCACTGCTTGCAGACTTTAGCAGCAGTGGTGTTTGAAGCAGTGTGGGTCATTGAGTTGCATCTTTGGGCAAGATGCTTAACTCTCATTACCTCTCCCCACCCAGGGGTTAAACTGGGTGGCTGTGAGGGCAGTGATGACATGCCGTAGTGCCATTAACCAGTGTATGTGGCAACAAAGAGAGTAAATCAGGAAACACACAATCACAATTCACATGTTTGTCTTCTGAAGATGCAAAGGGGCCATGCCAAAAGAAACAAATGCATGGCAAAGCTATGCTGCACATTACATGGAAGGAGTTTTTGCTGGAATTGTCTATTCAGGGTGGCCCAACAGTGGTGCACGTTCTAGTCCTCACAGCCTTACCAACACTTTCAGTCAGCAGGGCTCTGTGGCTGTACAGTTGGAGCCTTTCATTTTCGCTTGCATGATGCCAGTAGGTGCCCAGTTTGAAGCTGTAGAGATCCTGGAGTTTAATCCCTGAGCAATGTGATTAGCTCCCATCTGTTCTCCCCAAAGAGTACCCTGGGTACCTGTGAGGGCTGATGTGGCCAATAGTGAAAATCATTGCACCCGCAAGCTCAGATGGCATGGGAGTGGAAATAGCTGATGGCCTCATCACCTGGGGGTAAAGTGTGCAGTTAAAGCACCCACGACTTGGTGGAACGTCTCTCCCATAAGAAATAAACACCTTCACCAATTGGCAGCAAAGGAGCTGAGTGACAAGCCTCCTGAAATACCAAGTGGCAATAATAACCAAGTCGCATGGCAAAAGGCTCATGGCTTTATTGAAAGTTGCACTATACAGGTACAACAAACACACTTCCCTCATGAAACTAACTACATGATGACACAAAAATCATGGCAAATGGAATTAACTGACATGATTGTTGATTGACTGAATAATGGCAAACTCAGACATTTTGTTTACTTAACTGTTTCAACACACACGCACACATACTGCACATGACAATGTACAGGAAATGACCAACATGTTCTGGATGCCCTCACCACGGTGGAGACTCGAGTCCAGTCCTACAGGTGACGTGGATAAGACCATGTAGTGGGGAGTGAAAGGCCAGGAGGCTTTTCTTCAAAGAAAATAATATTCACACTGTCTGGCTTGAAAAAAAAAGTGATAAAAAGCACCAATTACTTTTTGAAGTGAATCTTTGGAACTTTCCTCCCACTCACAAGGTCCCGTGCAGGATAAAAATGTGCAGAGAATGTGAATCAACACTTCCATCTTATTATATTACTATTCCTCATTGTCATTTATTTTCCTACTGCAAGGTCCAAGAGCTCCAGACAAAACCTTGTGTTGTCCGTATGGCCGTGTCCCCCGTCTACTTCAGGGTCCCGTCCCATCCTGCCTTGATGCTTGCACGCCTGACTGAAAGGAAAGCTCTCTAAAGTGATGCTGATTAGGATGTCAAGATGTCTTACACGATCAACACGACTTGGGAAACTATTTCAGCTGTGACTGGGGTCTATAAGCGCAGCATGATCTATGCTCAGTGCAGCAGTGTGCAGTTCCATGCAGAGGACATACTGCTGCTGCACAGAAGAGCCTCATCAGCCATACTACATCCACCACTGCCTGAAGACTGAAGACCAGTAATTAGCTTAGAAGGAAAATGCACAACAATACTACCCAAGTTCTACACAGCGGGACATTTCCAGAAAATGGAGTAAATCCTACAATTGCAACTTCATCTAAGCAGGACTAGCAAGATTCTGTAGTCTAAACCCTGACACAGGTAGCTGCATAAAGGTGCAGCCAGAAGATGCTGCATCATCCAGTCAGGAAAGCCCTCCCACTGCCACAAAGACCAAGTCCATCATCATGGGTACCACCAGCTTGGTTGTCTCGATGCCCTTCCCCAGCAAGTCTCTCTCTTCTTGCTACTACACAGCCGCATGCAGTTTACATCTAAGCTAGTTCACTCAGAACCAGAAATTTTAAAAACACAGAAAAACAAACTTTGAAACATGTCAAATAAAACACCAGTGGTCCAGTCTGACACTGACAACTTATACAAATAAGGGGAGAGAAAAGTGTTTTCTTATTATCAACAGAAAACCCTTCAACCATACCACATCTCTAATGTGAATTTTAGTCCCTCTGTCTCACATGTTGGGAAAACGATCTTCTTCTCCATGACCTAATTATCAGATCCTTCATAATTACATAATTATGCAGACAGACATGCCATATTTACTCTGGACTTGTCTTGCAGAATAAGAGCTTATGTCTTCTTTAAAATGATAGTATCTTTAGATTATTAAAAAAGTTATTTGTAGTGCACGGTCTTCTCCATTTAATCCAACAGGGCTAAAACGACTAATTTCTTGTTTGCCAGACCTATTAAAACATAACCCACTAGACTAGCTCTCCCCTCTTGCATGAGTACAGTCAGTGCCTCAGCCTCGCTTGTTGAAACCATATCTTTACAGGGGAGGAGACAGGCGGGCATGCTTAGGGGTTGGAAGATTCCAAGGCACAGTGCCGTGGTTCTATCCCTGCGATGGGAAAGATCTGGGTTTATTCAAATACACTAGACTAGCGCTTGTCATGAAAATCCCCTCTTTATGATACAGCAGACCTCATAGGTGCGGACTCTATGTTGACACAAACTGCTTGCCTGTGTGGGCCAGACCCCTTCTCTGGCCAGACCCTTCACTGTACAAGCCCCAAGACTACCACCGCACCTGCAGTCTCAGCTCAATTAAGTCGGCCTGTCATAGTCTCTGGAATGCTCCATGTACACAAGAAAAGAAGGGCATTTTGAAATTTTCCCAGACAAGAAAGATCATACATACACGTACGCGTCTCTCTCTCGCTCTTAAACACACACACACACACACACACACACACAAAGAAGCCATGGGCAGAAATTCATAGGAGTAATATGCAGTCCAAACATCCCCTCACTGAGCTCATGACAACACCAGGATGTCTCTCCAAAAACTGGTCAAGGCTCAAGATTCAGTAGTGGACAGTCACATCACAAGCAGGTCATTCTCAAGTCTTCAGGATATGTTTGAAATCACTGTTTTCTAACGCTAAAATGTGGAGTGAAAACACTTGCCTAAGCAGCAGACACTCACTCACACAGCAAGTACCAGGGTTACATTCCTACAGCAACTACTGCTGTGTGCCTTCCTTCAAAATTCACTCCCCCATACACCCAACATCATACTTCCTTCTTGAGAGAGCAGGTTCATCTATTCAACAAAAAGTTTATAACTGTGCAAATATAATTCCAACAAATGTTTAATACAATGACACAGTTTCAGAATAAATTGAGAGAACACATACAGAACCCATGCAGAAAAATGCACTCAAAACCTCCAGGAGGTATATGCGTTTTCCCTTCTCCATGGAAAACGTGGAACAGGATGGGCACCAAAGTCAAGAGTGCCCAACTCCTGAGGAACAACCTGCCTGCAAAGCAAGTTGTGCAAATGCTGCTAAGGAATCCACACTAATGCGTCACAGTTCACCAGCCTGGCAGTAAGGTTGAGTCAACTCACTCAAGACATGTCTACAATGACTGCTCTGCTGCTTCACACTGCACAAGCACTGTGGTGACAATTACTCATCAGCACTTTCACCACAAGTTGCTGCACCGTCACCGCAAGTTGCTGCACCGTCACCGCAAGTTGCTGCACCGTCACCACAAGTTGCTGCACTGTCAGTCATCAGTCAGAAAGCCCTGGCACACCGGTCTCCACAAGTCTAGGAGTTCTTGGGTGTGTTTCGGGTCCTCATGGCATAGGGTGACGCTTTAGGCTGCTGGGAGGGGGAGACAGAGCCCCCGGGGGTCAGTGGTTGGGAGCCAGGGATTTGGGGTTGGGCAGGTGTGGGAGAGGGGGATGCAGGTGGGGGGACAGCCGCCTGCACCTGGATGGTCTGAATGGTGGTGGTGGTGCCTGGGGAGGCCAGTTGCTGGGTAGGGGTGGAGGCAGGGCTGGGGTGGGCCGTGACCTGTTGCTGTTGCTGCTGCTGGGGCTGGGAAGAGGCTTGCTGCTGCTGGGCAAGCTGGGTGGTCATCAGGCTTTGGGGGAGGCTGGCCGCCCTCTGCACTGTGGCCTGCTGGCCCACACCTGCTGCTGGCATGGTGTGCAGCTGGACAGTGGAGGCGCCAGGTGTGGCAGACACCGCCTTCAACACAGCCTGGGCCATGCCCGTCACCCCTGGCGCTGCACTGGAGGCAACGGTTGAGGCTGCTGGAACCTGGGTAATAGTGATAGGGGTTGAGGCTGCCATGGTCTGGATCTGGGAGCTCTGCACTGCTGTGGCAATAGACGACTTGGGCACCACAGTGGCTGTGGCCCCCATTGGTGGGTTCTGGGACACGATGATGGTGGACTGGGAGCCGTGGGTGGTTACTCCAGTCAGAGCGTTCTGGCTCTGCTGTTGCTGCTGCTGCTGCTGCTGCTGCTGCTGCTGCTGCTGCTGCTGCTGCTGCTTCACGATGTGCTGGAGCAGGGTCTGGGTCAGCTGGGAGTTGCCCGGAATCTTTTGGTTGGGGATGAGGAGGGGGATGCCCTGGGTCTGCAGCTGACTGAGGGCTGCAAAGAGAGATGACAATTGAGATGCAACAGCCTGCAACATGCAACACATACATGCTCTCTCTAGGCAAGCCCTGTCGAAAACATCCATCAACATGAAAAACTGTCCATGTGCTTCATACCTTCATTTGAGCACAGTCCTGTTGTAGCATTTCTTGCTTTGTGGTGGGGCTGGTCAGGGTGGACATTCCAGTGAGCCTTTCCCTTTATGACCACATTATAAGCTTACTTTCTCAGGTGTGGAGTCTCTCCAGATGGTCTGAAGAAATGCAGTCTGGAGGTGATAAGTTGTCAGTTGGATGGGCACTAAAATTACTCCATGGTTGTGGAAAAATAGAGGAAAACAAGAAGGGTAAAGCCCATACGACTCACATGCTTGACCTTGACCTTTACAAACCTAGCGATGACATCATACACTAAGAACTGCTTTACACATTTTCATACAAAATACACGTGACCTTGACCCAAGGTCAAGGTCATCCAAGGCCATGCAAGCCAAAGCTGTTAATTCAAGACACAGGAAGCACAATGGTGCTTATTGGCACTTTCTACCATGAGATATGGTCACTTTTAGTGGTTCACTACCCCATTTTGGTCACATTTCATACGGGTCAAAGTGACCTTGACCTTGATGATGTGTGTGATGAAAGTATAACATGTGTACTACAATGTTATGAAGTTTGGAAGAGTTATCTTCCATAGTTCAGTGTCAAGGTCACTTCAAAATATGTATACAAACCAACTTTAACTCTTCCCTTACCAGGTTTATACAGAACACAACACAATTATTTTCTACACCCGGTAGTGCTCTTTTGAGAGTGTATTGTGCCTCTAGAAGAAGATACTACATGCATCATGTGGCATATCATTTTGAACGAAAATGAATGCCCTACAAGACTAAAACAAAAAAAAGTTTGTTGCCTTTAGCAAGACTGAGAAAGCATGCTTGAAATTACACTCTTGTTTCAAAAACCAAGAAATAGGAGCATGCTGAATTTGAGCTTACCGAGCAATATCTTGGTAATGATCCCACTGATCCTTTCCAGAATTTCACCACACAATAATCATCCATTGGAAAATGTCCAGTCAAAATTTAAAATAAATATCTTTAACAGTTTTCTAGCACTGACATACAGAAGAGGCAAACCGTCCATCACAATGACAGTCACTTCCACATCAGACTCTAAACTCAGGGTTCGTACAGGTTTTTAGATACAAAATTCCATGACTTTTCCATGACTTTCCATGACCTTCAACAACATTTTCCATGACCTAGCGTACTGTGATACATGACAATTTTAAAGAGAAAAGTGTATGGCGCACGACCAAACTCACGCACAATACACCCGTGGTAAAACAAAATCTAATTCTTTTTATTATTTTTACAGCAGATTGATTCAAAAACTGACAAATACAGAACATTTTCAAACAAGTACTCCTTAAAATGATGATACTTTTGTCCCAAATTGTCTGGTGCTTCAACGATTAACGCACGCTGAATGTGGTAATCGAGCACGCGTCTACACAACGCCATTGCGGTCCGATGTACACACAAACAGGTGGAAAATTTCCGCCTGTTTTCTCCTTTCAAGCGCACAATCCGGGCGCTAGACAAAAAGTAGATTCATCGTACATTAACATCGAATATAGCGTTGGAAGGGGGAAATCTTGTAGAATCCGAGGGTGTCTATACGAAATTGATCGGAAAAGCGGGAGTGAGCAAATTTTAACAAAATGTCCGATGACGTTCGAATTTTCTTCCATAACTCGTCTTTCGATTTTCACCGGAAGTTCAAACATACACCGAACGAAAGAGCAATCTTTCCTCTAATGAGTAGTAAAGTTTCAACTTGATCAAATGAGAAACTTCGACGGACGAGTGTTTAGAAGAGACCAACCCGAGTCGCGAAATGCAAACTCCATCGAGCCACCGCGAGTCGGTTGTGGCGGAGGGTGTTTTTTTTACATAATCGGCTTGTATGTTCTCAGCGGAAATAAGACGGATTAACACAAAACTACACGACACATGTTCTTGAAACCTTCTGCTTTATAAACAACTTTCATTCTTGTTTTTATTCACAATATTTTGTGGATTGTCCACAATTAGCCATGAAAGTGAAGTGGTATTGCCGAGTGCATTTTGGCTAGTACTGTAGTAGCGCAAAGATTTGATACAAATTACCACGGAATCCTACCACTAGTTAAAAAAATTAGACAACTCAGAAAGACTTTCATCTTTCATGTTACATTGGTATTTTGTGTTATTGATATGTGCAAATCCTAGAAAAAGTGGATTCTATCGAACCGACGGCCACTTCCTGTCTGATGAAATTTCTTCGAACATCGCGTGCGGCGTCTATTTAGCACTCGCTGAAGGTCCCGAGTTTTACAATACTTTTTCCAATATGTGCAAAATATTGTAATAAATATCTTCCTAAATGATTGTTCTGGCATAAACTGAAACAAAAACTCCAATAAACTAACCGATTTCAGCTGATTTGTCCGTCAAAATCGCATCTGCGCCGTCACGCTCTTACTCGCCATTGTGTGATTTTGACGGTCATGCTATTTACCGAAATGGCGCTAATGTCTTCGAAATGGCTTAGAAATGAGCATATACAGACCTGCCAACCCACCATCATGCCAAAGAGTAGCATCCAGAGCTTTTTGGAGTAGCTTTTAAGAAATAGGCGTAGCACACACGCAGAAGAAGGAAAATGCCGATGTTTGCACTGCCGAATGGGCAATGCATTTCACAATCGCAGTGGTTTTTGTTCGACCACATCCGTATTCCTGTGCAATCGCGTTCCCAGGAAACATTTTCCGAAAAAGTGGCCCCGCGTGATCTGCTGCCCTGATGGGTACATTGTGTTCCATAGGAACGATGTGAACAAACATTCTGCTAAAATGACTGATTGATCGTCCTCTGCTGCAGTCGCTGGCTTGAAATACGCAGTGAGCGGTTTGCTCGGCTTTTCCGTGGCTTTCTTCTTGTGTGTCGCAGTACGCACATGTTTCTCGATGTCAAACCGCCCGCCATGAGCAATTGAAAAATCGGCCTGACAGTACGTGCATCTTGCGGCTGAGGAGCTATTTGCAGATCTGACCATACATGGATACTCCTTGGTGTAGTCTGCTTTAAAGTGCTGACAACTGGGTCGAGACTTTCGTGCCTTCTTTGGGGGAGTAGCAGCGAGATCGACAGCGGGCGTCTTTCGCTTCGACGCCATTTTTGCGGTCAAACAACTGCGCTTCCGGTGTTTCCAGCATTTCCGCACGGGGAGTTAAACGCGATTGGTTGGTTACAGTACACAATTCTATGTGAAGGTCAAAAGTTAAGTTCGAGGCTGGCACGTGGGTCGCTCGCTTTTCCATAAATTGATTTTTTTTAAGGTCTAAAAAATAAAATTAAAAATTCACGTCATTTTTTTTGAAAAAGCGTAGTTTTTACGGACGAGCGTAGCAGCGTAGCAAGAATGTCGAAATCGTAGCATGCTACGCCTAAATCGTAGCATTTGGCAGGTCTGCATATATATCGTTATCCCCTTCTTGAATATGATATATTTAAGCTATTCTAATTAAACCAGAACTATATTTGACCAAATTACGTTAGAAACAGCAACATTTTGAAACAGACATGCGGTCGCCATTTCGATCCAGCGCCAAATGGTAAATGGCAAAATCGGACATGGATATCCAGCTGTTTCTTCTGAAGTTCAGCATTCAGGGACTCATCAAAGAGCAGCACCAGAGAATCAGAAGACCGGGCTTTTGCCTTGAGCATGTCTAAGAAATGTGGCCCCAGACCAAAAGTTGTCAAGTACCGGGCTTTGCTTTCACTCAAGGCAAACTTGGAGGCGATGACACTGTCGGGAAACATGCGACGGAACAGCTCGTTCATTCGTTTGGTACTGGAGAATGAGAAGTGGGAGATGACCATTTTCAAAGTCCACAAAATTTCTGCTTTCAGTGTGTCCTCTGTTGTCAAGAAAGTGTCAATCCCAGTAGATCTACTGCCACTGCCAGTGGGTGCAGGCCTAGTTTCGACCGGCGTAGCAGCGCCAGCTGGAACCACCACCCTTGAAGCACTCTCTGTCTCAGCATTTTTTGCAGTTTGAACAAAATCTGATATTCGTGTTTGACGTTTGCTCTTTTCTTCTTGGTGTTTTTTAGCACGCGCCTGGTGCGCGACACCTTTCATGTGGCTTTTCAACGCTGCCGCTCCCATGTTGGATACATCATCAAAATCTTTTTCACAAAATCGGCACTTTGCCATCCCATCCACTCTCGCTCGCATGACCCACTCACGGTATTCAGGGTCTCCTGTCCAAGAGTCTTGAAAGCGACACTTTCCAGGCATGATGATAATCTGATTCTCAAAGAAACACTGCACCACAAACAAAAGAATCTCTTTTCACTCTGTCCTCGTTTGAACCAACTGACCGGACCGGCGTGGAAATGAAACGAGGTCACCTAGCCAAAGAACCAATCAGGAAGCAGAAGGCACACGAGCCTTCAGAATTAACCAATGGGATGCAAGGGCACGTTTTCCTGACGTGCTCAGCGTTTAAAATTAGATTGAGAGTATCGCGCGAAGCACAGCCTAGAAAACGTCTTTTTTTCTTTCTTTTTTTTCTTTCTTAAATTCCATGACTTTCCATGACCTAAGTTGAAATTCCATGACTTTCCAGGCCTGGAAAATGAAAAATCAAATTCCATGACTTTCCAGGTTTTCCATGACCTGTACGAACCCTGTAAACTGGAATCTCGCTGCACAAATACACGTACTGACTAACTGAGGGGTTTATGAATTCTTCACCAGCATCGATTGTAGATTTATTCATCTCCACTATCACTGTCCTCTTTCATGCATGAATCAATAATCAAGCGAGCAATTTGGCCGTATAACAACTACGTCACTGCGACGCAGAACTTCCGGGTTGTTCTTCAGACATCTCGATCAAATCGATCACAATCAGTCCACGTTACACGTTCATCTAACGTTGTGGGAGACCTCTCTACTGCTGTAAAACCACATTGGGTCCGATAGGGAACACTATAAAGTGTGGATTATACAAAGAAATGAAGCAAAAAAGCTTTGGCGCAGAGCGATGCAGAACTTCCAGGATGTTCTCAGACATTTTAATCAAAACAATCACAATCGGTCCACAAAAGTCGCATTAAACCTCACGCTCTGCAATATACGTTAATCTAACGTTGTGGGAGAGCTCTCTACTGCTCTAAAACCACATTGGGTCTGATAGGGAACACTAGAAAGTGTGGATTATACAAAGAAACGAAGCGAAGTAGCTTTGGCGCAGTGTGTGGCGCATGGCAGGAAACTGAATGCGCTTTGGCACACAGTGCGGCGAATGGGACGAGAAGAGTTAAAGAGCGACCTTGACTTTGAAGCAAGTTCAAGTCACTATGTATGTTTTTTGACGCCTTGTCATCTTACACCATCATGCCAAATTGGGTGTTGATAGACTTAATAGTCTCCGAGAAAAATCCAACGTTAAAGTTTTTTTTAACGGATTACAGGACGCCCGGACTTCCCGGACGCACGACACGGATGTCCTAGTATGAAAGTATAACATGTGTACTACAATCTTATGAAGTTTGGAAGAGTTATTTTCCTTAGTTCAGGGTCAAGGTCACTTCAAAATATGTATACAATCCAACTTTAAAGACCTCCTGTGACATTGACCTCCTGTGACATTGACCTTGAAGCAAGGTCAATCAAACTGGTATCAAAAGATAGGGATTACTTTGCCCTATACACCATATATAGGTCAGGTATCCAATCTCAAAAACGTAAGAGAAAATTGGGAAAATGTGAAAAATGGCTGTTTTTTAGACAACATTTACGGCCCCTGCGACCTGTTTTTTGACGCCTTGTCATCATACACCATCATGCCAAATTGGGTGTTGATAGACTTAATAGTCTCAGAGAAAAATCCAACGTTAAAGTTTTTCACGGACGACACCACGCCTGGACGGACGAAACGGGTGAGTACATAGACTCACTTTTGCTTCGCATGCGAGTCAAAAAGGACAAAAACTTCACAGACAGACACTTTGACACTTTATTGTTCAGGCCGGCCGCCCGTCACAGAAATATTAGGTTACACTAAACGGTTTTGCGGTATGGACAATTAGTCGACTACCACGGTTGATAGACCCATGTCTAACATGAACCTTTTTCTATGTTTGAGAGAGTAGTAAATAAACATAGCTACGTCCCTCGTCCTTTTTTGATTGACACCTAACAGTAAATGGACATATGTTGTTTGGTTACTTTTATTAATGTGTCTATGTAGATATTTTTTCTTTTATCTTCATACAAGGGGCAACTCAACAAAAAGTGCTGCTCGTCCTCGATGCACATGCAGTAAGTGCATCGTACTTCGGGATTCTGAAAGTTGGTGTACCGTCTGTTCACCTTGAGATCGTTGATACCAAAACGGAATCGTACAAATGCATCGCACAAATTTTCTAATGGTCAAGCTGGACAAGTATTCCTCTAGTCCAAAATGGTTTTTGAATGACAAATACCAGTGAAATCTTACGCTGACAGACAGAACAGAGAGAGAGAGAGAGAGAGAGAGAGAGAGAGAGAGAGAGAGAGAGAGAGAGAGAGAGAGAGAGAGAGAGAGAGAGAGAGAGAGAGACTCACACTGCATTTTCTGGGCCTGCAGTTGGGGAGACACTTTTCGTTGCTGCTGCTGCTGCTGGAGAAGGTGCAGCTTCTGCTGTTGCTGCAGTTGACTGACTGTTGCACGGCTGGCAGCTGTAGGAAAGGAAACAACCAATCAAGTGTATGTGTTTGCACGATACATGTAAATCAGCATGTAAGTACACATCACTGGTGCATTTCACTTTCTGTGTAGAAAAGCCCAACTTTCCTTTCTTTGTATGAAACAAAAGGCCAGTATCCCTTCCATGTTGTGCTGCCAGGTAATTTGTTCCCACCTGCCACCATAAAGAACAAATGGCAGCACACCCATCCCTGCACCGACTCAAATTTGTGCAAAAGTGACAACTCTTTTCAAGTCAGCATCGAAAAACCCTTGTCATGACCATGCTCTCATCACCCATCAAGATGAACGAAACATCCAACAAGACAACAACTGAAAAAGCATCTCTCTGAAAATGCTTCATTGTTTCCAGTTTGGACTGCCACTTACCCACGACCTTCTGCTGGTTGCCGACGTTGATGCTGACGGGGATGGTGACATTGGGGATGGAGCCAGTGGGGGCGGGGACAGACTTGACCAGAGTAGCCACGGGCGGGGAGCTGGCCAGGGTCTGTGCCATCTGTACCTGGGCCATGATCTGTAGCAAGGGACAGGCAGTGTGTATGGAACCCATCTGTGCCATCAGTCCATCAAAACATCACACCCAAACCACCATGACACTCTCTTCCCCTTCCTGTCACCAGATCTCCCTACTTCCAGGCACAGGAGAAACCCAGCATACCAGTCTGCTTTACGAAGGTGGTAGATTGTCTGGGCTTCCTTCAGACAAGGTAATAATTAGGTCTGCCTGAAATCAACATGGTGGATCCAACTCTGCTAGTTTTTCCTTATGAAATGGCCGAGTACAAGAGACTCATTTCATGATCCAAACAAACACTGCAACGTATACAGACAAAGGATTAGACTATGTGAAAACAAGAAGGGCAAAGCCCATACGACTCACATGCTTGACCTTGACATTCAGTGACCTTCAAGGTCAAGGTCAAACAACTAAACCTAGCAATGACATCATACACTAAGAAATGATTTACACATTTTTCCTACCAAAAATACACGTGACCTTGACCCAAGGTCAAGGTCATCCAAGATCATGCAACACAAAGCTGTTAATTCAAGACATAGAAAGCACAATGGTGCTTATTGGCACTTTCTACCATGAGATATGGTCAATTTTAGTGGTTCACTACCACATTTTGGTCACATTTCATAAGGGTCAAAGTGACCTTGACTTTGATGATATGTGACCAAATGTGTCTCATGATGAAAGTATAACATGTGCCCCACATAATTATTAAGTTTGAAACAGTTATCTGCCATAGTTCAGGGTCAAGGTCACTTCAAAATATGTATACAATCCAACTTTGAAGAGCTCCTGTGACCTTGACCTTGAAGCAAGGTCAACCAAACTGGTATCAATAGATAGGGCTTGCTTTGACCTATATACCACTTGTAGCTAAGGTCGCCATTCTCAATAACGTGGGAGAAAATTGGGAAAATGTGAAAAATGACTGTTTTTGAGACCACATTTATGGCTCCTGTGACCTTGACCTTGAAGCAAGGTCAAGTCACTGTGTATGTTTTTTGAGGCCTTGTCATCATACACCATCATGCCACATTTGGTGTTGATAGACTTAATAGTCTCCGAGAAAAATCCAACGTTTAAGTTTTTTACGCCCGGACGGACGGACGGACGGACGACACGGCTGAGTACATAGACTCACTTTTGCTTCGCATGTGAGTCAAAAAGGAGACATTTTCCCAGAAAATACACACATAAAGTGATACACAGTTTTCAAGTCTACATAAATCTAAGATTGAAGGCAGAAGAAATACTGGCCTGGTGTACATTATTACAAATTAGAAAGGATAAAAGGAGTGCAATGTGAGTCTACTTTGGTAAGATTCTGAACACAGGTTCTATCTAAATCACAGCACATTGGTGAGCTGACTGAAATGAGAGACACTTGACAACAGAGACAAGCCAAGTCATTTGGCTTTTTCTGATCCCGGGGTACAGGATGTTGGGAGGCAACACCAGTGGTCATGTCGGGGATGCTTTCAGTGACAAGTCCTGAGCTACAGATGAGAAAATTGCCAAGCAATAACAACAACAGGATAATTTAGCCCAGAAGATCAGGACACAGCTCTTTGTCACCTGCTTTCACTGTTGCCAGGCCTCGTGTTTTGACGTCGAGCTCATATCATAAGCACTGATCCAGGAGCAAATCCTGTTTGCTTTCTTCCCAACCCAATACAATCAATCCAGTATTTTCCTGGAAGCCCATGAAAGTTCCAACCAGAAGAGCTGACTGATGCATTGCTACCAGCTGACACACTTCATCCACGGCAAGGCCAGCATGGTGGAAGCCGCAAGCCTGGTGCCTCATAGTGTTGTAGCAGTCTGACCATTCCCCTCTGTGCCTTGCAGACTTGGGTACCCCAAATTTTGCTTCTGCATACTCACTGGTTCAGATTTGCGTATTTTTTTAAAACTGTGTGTATTTTTTGCGCGGAACGACAATTTCAAAAATGCCGCTTTTGTTTTGCATACAAAGAGGCAATGCAAGTGAAGAGTTAACTCCCCCTTGAGCACACACACACTCGATCTGCCTTATGGTGGTCGATAGCGCTCAGCCTAGGCCGCACCCGCCACCCCGCCTGACTGACTTTGCTTGTCCAGGGAGTTTCACCTTAGTTACTGTTACACTGTTTATGTTCGCAACTAGAGCATCACACACACACAGTATTCAAACGTACCCAAGCGGCTAAACAATCAAAATCACAATTCAACTGCGCAAATTAATCTTCTCTGAAGAAACGGCGATGCTACCGAAACGCATACAATCAAAAGTTTGAGCAGCAGTCGAAAGGCAAAAGGAACGCTAGAAAGGGTTCTGTCAAAGAGTTCTGGGAACACAGGGCAGCCGTCGTGCTGCAGATAACCGAATAAATAAACACGAACAATGTGGAGCAATCACACTACCAAAAGTGCGGTGGTCACTGGCCCTAGGCCTTGTGGAACCCGCAGTCACTCTCCGCATTCATCTCGCGACCTGGATGAGGTAAGGACACAGAAGGCATTGTTTCACCTAAACCCGGACGTGTTACTTTTTGTCACATCAGCGTTGGGCCCTGGAGTTAGGGCGTAGGGACCACCTGTTGAGAGTCAAACGTGGGATGGAGTTATGTTATTGATATATACAAACACGCAGTTGGGTAACCGTACGAACTTGAAGTGATCAAGCCTATGATTTTCAGTACAGTGCATGTTGGATAAAACAACCAAGAAATACACACACACACACACACACACAAATACACACACACACACACACAAATACACACACACACACAACAAACATGCACACACACACACACATAGAGGGAAGGTGAGAGAGAAAGAGAGAGAGAGTGAGAGAGAGAGAGTGAGAGAGAGAAACAGACAGACAGACAGGCAGACAGACAGACAGCCAGAGAGAGAGGAGAGAAAGAGAGAGAGAGAGATAGAGAGAGAGAGAGAGAGAGAGAGAGAGAGAGGAGAGAGAGAGAGAGAGAGAGAGAGGAGAGAGAGAGAGAGAGAGAGAGAGAGAGAGAGAGAGAGAGAGAGAGAGAGAGAGAGAGAGAGACTAGGTCTAGACTAAGCCTGGTCAAAAGACCAGTATCCATAAGAACAATGAAAATACAGTCAGAGAGCCACGAGAATCAGCGACAGGCCCTGGACGCCTAAGCAAGCCGAAGAATCTACTCTACTCATGGTGACCGTGAGCGTTCTTGCACAGACGCACAGACGCAGAAACAGGGCCTGTATCCAGAACGGCGTGTTATTTTAACCCCGATTTATCTCTAAACTCAGACGATTCCAACTGTCTGTTCCGCTCTCCCTTGGCTGGAAACCAGTATATATAGCAAAGCGCAACCTAGGATCCTCTGACGAGCGTACCTTATCTCACCGATCAAGATAACCCGGGGCTAGGGGATAAATCGAGTGTGAGAAAGATAAATCGCCGTTCTGGATACAGGCCACACGTGCCAGGCGTGGTCTTGTATCGCGGGAAATTGCACATTTACGAATACGCAAAAGCTGCATTTTTTTCAGCGTATTTTTTCAGAGGCATGCGTAATTTTCGTATTCCATTTTTTCTCGCGTATTAATACGCAAAATTCGTACGGGTACCCAGGTCTGGCCTTGACTGTCCACGTCCCACTCAGACCCCAGCAATGCAAGCGGCTGTGTTCTGTCAGCTCCCTCTGACTAAGCTAACAAGTGTGTTCATTGTAATTTTCATGAGCATCAAAACCATGAAAAATACTTATTTCTAGTCAAGGTAGTTAGTACCCAATGACACCATATTGACACCACCACCCCTGGAGGCAAGATGATATGATGTTGAATTTCTTTCCACTGTTGGGGGCATTTGTCACATTGCTTCCCTACTTACTTCAGTTATATTCAATGGGGTCTGAAGTAAGTTCCCAGTTCAGATGAGGAATTATTGCACACATTATTCTTATCTATCAGTTAATAATTAGCTATTCATCAATGTCTAAAAATTGCACATGGTGATATGAAGACCAAAACTTTATGTGACAAGATCATGTTGCAGAATGAACTTGGTAGGAAGGCATTTTCACAGGATGGAGTTGTATTCCGAGTGACAAGACACACAAGTTTTGTGTGTGTACTCAAATAGAAAATACCTTTACTGGAACTACAGAGCATTCTAGTGGAAGGACTACAAGATTAAGTGCTATTTATCCAAAGTCCTGGCAGCAGAAGACTGGGAGTAGGCATGGGACACAGCAGCAGTGCAGACAGCCAACAAGAGGCGGCCGCACCATGAGCAAGCAACATCGGCCTCTGCCCCCACTTTGCAAATGGGCCTGCAACACTTTCTTCTTTTTTCCAAAAAGATGGGGGAAAAAAAAAGCAAATGCAAGCCAGCCAACAACAAACACAAGAAGAGGTTCCATACAACAAGGCACAAGAGCGCTCACAGACAAACACAAAAGACACAAAAGTTTGGCACAAGTTGCCTCACAGTTGCTCCCTACAACAAGCAGGCCAACTTTGGAGCAGTTCTGCACTGAAGCTACACAGGCAGACAATGGGTTTCCCGTTTGTTACTTCAAAGCAAGAAGAGCACTTTGGCAAGGGGCAGGGAGAAATTTCCCTCTCTGGGCCTTTGTCACTTTGAAGCCTGTGGTCTGGCATGTGCCACTGGTTTGACTTCTCTCATCAGGCAATTTCTACCTGTCCTTCCTCTCTTCATCATGGATTACTTTTCAGAGAAGGGGAAGTTGGCATAGCTCTCTTGTTGTTGTGCATGAGAAAACATGGCCAAGCCAAAATAATGATCAAAATCAGACCTTGAAACTTAATGGATCACACTACATACAGCTTCCACAGGAAAAAGGCATGACTCCATCTTGTGCTGCGAATGTTTTACAGTGAGATAATGTTGGGGTGGAATAACATTCTGACTTTTCAGAAAAATATATTCAAACTTCAAGTTAATTCAAACAGTGAACATATCTCTTCCTGACATATCCCAGCACAAGCCACAGTTAACAAGTCCCCATTATACTATCAGAAAATGGTAATCTCATAGCTCATACATTGTTTGGTTTGATGGCTGATGTTTTGCTCTGCTTGTCCTGTCCCATTTAATGTCTCATTCTGCCAAGCTTTGCCCCTTGCTGTCATTCCACACCAACCTTGCTGCCATTCCACACCAACCTTGCTGCCATTCCACACCAACATTGCCATTCCACACCAACCTTGCTGCCATTCCACACCAACATTGCTGCCATTCCACACCAACATTGCTGCCATTCCACACCAACCTTGCTGCCATTCCACACCACCTTGCTGCCATTCCACACCAACTTGCTGTCATTCCACACAAACCTTGCTGCAGTTCCAGACCAACGTTGCTGCCATTCCACACCAACCTTGCTGCCATTCCACACCAACCTTGTTGCCATTCCACACCAACCTTGCTGCCATTCCACACCAACCTTGCTGCCATTCCACCCCAACCTTGCTGCCATTCCACACAAACCTTGCTGCCATTCCACACAAACCTTGCTGCCATTCCACACAAACCTTGCTGCCATTCCACACCAACCTTGCTGCCATTCCATCATTCCACACCGCCTTGCTGCCATTCCATCATTCCACACCACCTTGCTGCCACTGCTCACAAACCTAGCTGCCATTCCACACCCACCTTGCTGCCATTCCACACCACCTTGCTACCATTCCACACCAACCTTGCTGCCATTCCACACCCACCTTGCTGCCATTGCTCACAAACCTAGCTGCCATTCCACACCCACCTTGCTGCCATTCCACACCCACCTTGCTGCCATTGCTCACAAACCTAGCTGCCATTCCACACCACCTTGCTGCCATTCCACACCACCTTGCTGCCATTCCATCATTCCACACCACCCTGCTGCCACTGCTCACAAACCTTGCTGCATTCCACACCACCCTGCTGCCATTCCACACCACCTTGCTGCCATTCCATCATTCCACACCACCCTGCTGCCATTGCTCACAAACCTTGCTGCATTCCACACCAACCTTGCTGCCATTCCACACCAACCTTGCTGCCATTCCACACCACCTTGCTGCCATTCCATCATTCCACACCACCCTGCTGCCATTGCTCACAAACCTTGCTGCATTCCACACCACCCTGCTGCCATTGCTCACAAACCTTGCTGCCATTCCACACCAACCTTGCTGCCATTCCACACCAACCTTGCTGCCATTCCACACCCACCTTGCTGCCATTCCATCATTCCACAATCACCTTGCTGCCATTCCACACCCACCTTGCTGCCATTCCATCATTCCACAGCACCCTGCTGCCATTGCTCACAAACCTTGCTGCCATTCCACACCAACCTTGCTGCCATTCCACACCACTTTGCTGCCATTCCACACCCACCTTGCTGCCATTCCATCATTCCACACCACCCTGCTGCCATTGCTCACAAACCTTGCTGCATTCCACACCACCCTGCTGCCATTGCTCACAAACCTTGCTGCCATTCCACACCAACATTGCTGCCATTCCACACCAACCTTGCTGCCATTCCACACCCACCTTGCTGCCATTCCATCATTCCACACTCACCTTGCTGCCATTCCACACCCACCTTGCTGCCATTCCATCATTCCACAGCACCCTGCTGCCATTGCTCACAAACCTTGCTGCCATTCCACACCACCTTGCTGCACTTCCACACCACCTTGCTGCCATTCCACACCAACATTGCTGCCATTCCACACCAACATTGCTACCATTCCACACAAACCTTGCTGCCATTCCACACAAACCTTGCTGCCATTCCACACCCACCTTGCTGCCATTCCATCATTCCGCACCGCCTTGCTGCCATTCCATCATTCCACACCACCTTGCTGCCACTGCTCACAAACCTAGCTGCCATTCCACACCCACCTTGCTGCCATTCCACACCACCTTGCTACCATTCCACACCAACCTTGCTGCCATTCCACACCACCCTGCTGCCATTGCTCACAAACCTTGCTGCCATTCCACACCACCTTGCTACCATTCCACACCAACCTTGCTGCCATTGCTCACAAACCTAGCTGCCATTCCACACCCACCTTGCTGCCATTCCACACCCACCTTGCTGCCATTGCTCACAAACCTAGCTGCCATTCCACACCCACCTTGCTGCCATTCCACACCACCTTGCTGCCATTCCACACCACCTTGCTGCCATTCCATCATTCCACACCACCCTGCTGCCATTGCTCACAAACCTTGCTGCATTCCACACCAACCTTGCTGCCATTCCACACCAACCTTGCTGCCATTCCACACCAACCTTGCTGCCATTCCACACAACCTTGCTGCCATTCCACACCCACCTTGCTGCCATTCCATCATTCCACACTCACCTTGCTGCCATTCCACACCCACCTTGCTGCCATTCCATCATTCCACAGCACCCTGCTGCCATTGCTCACAAACCTTGCTCCCATTCCACACCAACCTTGCTGCCATTCCACACCACTTTGCTGCCATTCCACACCAACATTGCTGCCATTCCACACCCACCTTGCTACCATTCCACACCAACCTTGCTGCCATTGCACACTCACCTTGCTGCCATTTCACACCACCTTGCTGCCATTCCACACCAACCTTGCTACCATTCCACATTAACCTTGCCATTCCACACCAACCTTGCTGCCATTGCACATTAACCTTGCTGCCATTCCACATTAACCTTGCTGCCATTCCACACCGACCTTGCTGCCATTCCACACCGACCTTGCTGCCATTCCACACCGACCTTGCTGCCATTCCACACCGACCTTGCTGCCATTCCACACCAACCTTGCTGCCATTCCATCATTCCACACCACCTTGCTGCCATTCCACACCGACCTTGCTGCCATTCCACACCGACCTTGCTGCCATTCCACACCGACCTTGCTGCCATTCCACACCGACCTTGCTGCCATTCCACACCGACCTTGCTGCCATTCCACACCGACCTTGCTGCCATTCCACACCGACCTTGCTGCCATTCCACACCGACCTTGCTGCCATTCCACACCGACCTTGCTGCCATTCCACACCGACCTTGCTGCCATTCCACACCGACCTTGCTGCCATTCCACACCGACCTTGCTGCCATTCCACACCGACCTTGCTGCCATTCCACACCGACCTTGCTGCCATTCCACACCGACCTTGCTGCCATTCCACACCGACCTTGCTGCCATTCCACACCGACCTTGCTGCCATTCCACACCACCCTTGCTGCCATTCCACACCGACCTTGCTGCCGTTCCACATTAACCTTGCTGCCATTCCACACCACCTTGCTGCCATTCCACACCGACCTTGCTGCCATTCCACACCAACCTTGCTGCCATTCCACACCGACCTTGCTGTCAGATAGGCCACAGCAACTACCCCTCCTGTTTCCCTCCACTGATTCATTGTTCTAAATTTAGCAGTTGAAGTGATGACCTTGAATCAGTGCTGCTCCTTGTTCCCCATATGGCTGCTAAATTTTGAGCAATGACATACAGTAAGAAAATGTAGAGCCAGCCCTCACATCAGCTGACCTGCATGGGAATGAAAAGGGTGGCGAGTTCTGTTATGGGACACAAACCATTATTTTCTCCCAAGGATTGGTACAATTTTCAAGAGGGCAAGCAATATATGACTCCATTTGACAATCTCCAAGATATTCTGTGACTGGCAAAATTTCATGTGCAGTTTTTACTAATAAAACTACATTCTTGGAAAGAACAGTGATCTACACGTTTTTAATTGATTAATCAATAATTGGTGTCTGCAGCAACAAATCAAATTAGATTACAAAGCATAATGCACCATAGGCAGTGGTGAGGGCATCCAGCATGCCACTAGGTTGCGGCAGACCCCCTGATTACTCACCATCAATGTGTAAAATCGCTGATTTTTTTTGTCTTTTTCCCATGACGATTTTTCAGTCACTAATGCACCAATTTTTGCCAAACAAATATCAAATTGAAAAACTATCTTTTATCTTTAAAATTCTGTTGGTTTAGTTTGAAGTGATTGAATGTGTACCTCAAGCCAATGAAAACAAAAACCCATGTGTTGCGCCGCTTGCGTCAGTTTGGACCGCCATGTCCGCAGCGCTTTGTGTGTCAGATTTTTGGGTACTTGTTTTGCGGCCTTGGCTTGTGTTGGACATGGGGCCTACACACCTATATTTAGTATCAGTGTTCATGGACGAATGAGGTTTTTAATGATGTAAAGTAATTGTCTTCTAATTAAAAGAATGAGCGTAAAATCGAATTTTCGACAAAAGTTGATTTTTATTTTTTTTGGAAGAAAATAACACCTGAAACGCATCCTAACTACAAGAACAAGCAGTGGGCACTCTGAGAAAGAGAGCTGGGTGAAAGACCTATTTTCTTCAAAATAGTGGCTCTACTTAATGTCATGGCAAGTGCAGTGTTTTCTTAGCTTGACAAAGTGCAGCATTTGGCTAGTTTTGGCAAAGAAAGATCTTTCTAGCCATACCAAGTTTAGCTTTGTAGCTACAGTATTTATTTTACTACAATTTTTCAAACTTGGTCCATTTTCCTGGGATTCCAGGGGACAGACGCACTAAAAATTCTGCGCCTTGAATGAGTTAATGCCAAACACAATGGTTACATGAAGAGAAAAAAAAAAGAAAACAAGAAGGGCAAAGCCCATACGACTCACATGCTTGACCTTGACCTTTACATGACCTTGACCTTCAGGTGACCTTCAAGGTCAAGGTCAAACAACTAAACCTACCAATGACATCATACACAAAGAAATGCTTTACACATTTTTCCTACCAAAATACATGTGACCTTGACCCAAGGTCAAGGTCATCCAAGGTCATGCAACACAAAGCTGTTAATTCAAGACATAGAAAGCACAATGGTGCTTATTGGCACTTTCTACCATGAGATATAGTCACTTTTAGTGGTTCACTACCACATTTTGGTCACATTTCATAAGGGTCAAAGTGACCTTGACCTTGATGATATGTGAACAAATGTGTCTCATGATGAAAGTATAACATGTGCCTCACATAATTATTAAGTTTGAAACAGTTATCTTCCATAGTTCAGGGTCAAGGTCACTTCAAAATATGTATACAATCCAACTTTGAAGAGCTCCTGTGACCTTGACCTTGAAGCAAGGTCAACCAAACTGGTATCAAAAGATAGGGCTTGCTTTGACCTATATACCACTTGTAGCTAAGGTCGCCATTCTCAATAACATGGGAGAAAATTGGGAAAATGTGAAAAATGACTGTTTTTGAGACCACATTTATGGCTCCTGTGACCTTGACCTTGAAGCAAGGTCAAGTCACTATGTATGTTTTTTGAGGTCTTGTCATCATACACCATCATGCCACATTTGGTGTTGATAGACTTAATAGTCTCCGAGAAAAATCCAACGTTTAAGTTTTTTACGGACGGACGGACGGACGGACGGACGGACGGACGGACGGACGCCCGCCCGGACGGACGACACGGCTCAGTACATAGACTCACTTTTGCTTCGCATGTGAGTCAAAAATGAAGCTGAATCAGTACCCTTTCGAAAGAGGTATTAGGTTAATGTATTCATTACGTATCCTCGGCAAGCGATCTGATCAAAATGAAGCGACCGTCCGCGATGTTCAAATCGGTCATCGCCAGTTCATTTACACAATGGTGAGCGAAGAGAGTGACGGCGCGGATGCAATTCTGACGGACAAATCAACTGGAATCGGTAAGTTTATTGGGGTTTTTGTTTCAGTTTATGCTAGAACAATCATTTAGGAAGATATTTATTGCAATATTTTGCAAAATTAATTTTGGGAAAAGTATTGTAGAAGTCGGGACTTTCAGCGTGTGCTAAATATGTTCGAAGAAATTGACCGGAAGTGGCCGTCGGTTCGATAAAATCCACTTTTTCCAGGCTTCGCACATATTAATAACACAAATTACCAATGTAACACGAAATATTAAAGTCTTTCTGAGTTGTCTTATTTTTGTTTTTAAAACTAGTGGTAGGATTCCGTGGTAATTTGTATCAAATCGACAGCATTCCAGTTTCAACGTGTAGGGGAGATCGTTGCGGTCTACTACAAAGACACCTACTACATCGGTGAAGTGAGTGAACTGAGAGATGAGGGGGAAGCAGATGTCAAGTTTATGGAGAGGACAAAAGACAGTGACATCTTCAGATGGCCAGTAAAGGAGGACCGTTGCTCCATTGCTACGGATGTAGCTTTTGCTGGAAACGTCGCCCTGGCCCCATCGTCATCTTCAGGGCGTGCGTTCATCGTTGAAGCACCAGACAATTTGGGACAAAAGTATAATCATTTTAAGGAGTACTTGTTTGAAAATTTGCTGTAAATTGAAATGACAGTCTGTGCTTGCTTGTTAACTCTTTTTTCTTTTTTTTTTTTGGGGGGGGGGGGGGGGGGGGTGTGTGTGTGTGTGTGTGTGCGCGGGGCCTCGCTCGGTGCTGAAGCCTGTTCAGGACAATTGTCCTTTTTCAGTATCCATAAGAGCAAACCATGTTATTATTTCATTTGCTTTCAAAATTGAGGTAAATCCATCAATTGGTTCAAAAGTTATGACAGTTGTTGTGTGTGTACAGACGGAAACATCCAACTTTTCAAATTAAAAAAAAAAGACTTTCCCCCCTTATTTTTCATATTTTTCCAGCTTTTAATTCCACATTATGTAGGAATGTAGATAAATGCATAATGTGCAATGTCTCAAAATTTGGTAAAGATACTGTATATAGTTCAATAGTTATGAAGCTTTACATATTATATGTACATGGCAGAACGTCCGGACGGCGGTCAAATTTATGTTTTTTCTGACTTTGGCAGTTAATTTGTCAAAAACTTCTTGCAATAATCTCATGAAAAAAATGGGCTTGTTCTATGCATGTTTGTAAGATCTGGAAGTTCCAGACAGCTGCTTTAAATAAATTCAATTCTGTGATAGCCTAAACTAGTCCCCCCCCCCGTGCAGTTTTGCTTTGTTTTCAGTTGTGTTTTTCGTAAAGTTTCAGTGCTTGCTAGAGTGTTGAAATAATGATTTTTTGCTATTCCTGGTTGATGAGAACTGATTCTCAAAAGCTAAATTGACTAAGCCATTATTATGTAGTAGCTTTATGCTGTTAAAGTTGCCCCATTTTTCAGTTATAAAGGGCATCGCGACAGCGCATATCTTAAAATGCCAATATCTCAGGAACCAATAAAGGTATCCGCTTACTTTTGTGTGTGTTTTGCTTGTTATTTTATTGTTCTTCAAATATACATCAAAACATAAATTCTCATTTCATAACCAAATTTTGACTGCCGCAACCTAATACCACTGTGCCGGCACTGGAATCTCAAGCCACTTTCCAGGGCAGGCAGATTGAGGTGTGAGCCTCTAGGGCTCCACTGCCCCCTGTCACAGCACATACAGTACAGGGATTGCATCACAGCATCACCATCCAAGGCCTACGCCTAACCTGAGGGCCGATGTGAGTGGTCTGGACTTTTTGTCGGAACTGCTGCATTTTCAAGGCTTCAATTGCACGGTCAGGCAGTCTGACTATGCTCTGTTTTTGGCCCTGAATGGGAAGAAAAAAGAGCATCCACCTGAATCTGGGAACATGCAGTCATCATGGTTGGCACAATCCTTCATTCCTACCCTCACTTCTCCTGAGCTGGCCTGGCGCTTGCCGCGTTTCCAGAGGCACGAGTACAGAGGGACAACATGTCAGTCGAAAGATTAGACTGGAAGGTGGTCAGTGGGAAGGTCAGGACGACAAATGGAACAAGCAACTAAAAACGATAAGCACATGAAAGCTACAAAGGCCATTCCCTGAAGCAAACTTATCTTGCACCTAGCATGTCCCAGCTGTATGACAAAGCAAATCATTAAAGCTGTAACCCATCTGTCCTAAATGCTAGTGCAACACCAACTAGCCTAATCTATCCCATGCTCACCATAGTCTGAAGAAAAACCAATTTATTCAGCATCGACATTATCTACTTTTTTCCCTTCCATCTGCCAAACTTTCCTTTTGTACCTGAAAATTTGATATCTGAGTAGATCAGAAAGCAAATAATAAAATGGTTTGATTCCAATAAATGCACAGAAAGTCAGAATATTTTACAACATGCACTGATGACAGCAGCAAATTCATTGTTGCATATTTACATTAGTATAGGCAAGCCTAGGTGCTAACATAATTAATGTCAGTCTTCACCAGTCCATTATTTTTACATGTGAACCCCTAGTATCAATTATTTTTCAATCTCCTAGACTATCCCCTGAAAGAATTTTGCACCAGAACATTCCAGCCATCAGGACATCATTTCTGTACAATTCAGAATTTGATATAAACCTGGGATCACAAATAATACTTCACAGAAAAAAAGTTCTTTATTGGCTAGAGGGGGGACGTGTAAATTAGATTCAATTTAACAATGGTTTAAAAAAAATTGAAACAGTAAAATTGACCTGAATTGAACAGAACTGTAATCAAATACTGCAGTACGTTATTTATCAACCATTTCACCTTCAGGTGGCCTAGCAGTACAGGCAGTGTGAATGTCAATCAAATAAGCAGGCTGGAAAAGGCACAAAAGGAGCCATTTACTCAAGCAAAGGAACTGACTTTCATCCAGGCAAATGAACAAGTGATGTGCCAGTGAGGATGGGAGTAACACATCTTTCATCAGGCATGCTGAAAGACATGGACAACAGGGGGACTATCCCCAACACCAAGGAAACTACTACCGGAAGAGAGAGTAAGAAGGCAATGTCTTACCGGGGCTAGGTTGTACTGGGTGATGACCTTCTGGGTGGCGATGGGTGTCTGCACTCGCTTGATAGACTGCTGCCGTATCTGGGGGTCCAGCTGCAAGGAAACAAGCCGTCATGACACCGACATTCACACAGTGACCATTGAGACAAGACTCTCTCTGCCACTGGACATCCTCTACAGACAGCAAACAGCAGTGTCTGATTCTCTCACTTCAAGGCCAGGACTGCATGCGACGTGGGAGGAGTTGTTCTGATTAAAACCAGGGAGTTGTCACGCACACATGTAACATTCAGTGTGCTTGAGAGGTTACTTTGTCACTGGCATGCATGTGACATTCAGTGTGCCCGAGAGGTTACTTTGTCACTGGCACACATGTGACATTCAGCGTGCCTGAGAGGTTACTTTGTCACCGGCATGGATGTGACATTCAGCGTGCCTGAGAGGTTACTTTGTCACTGGCATGCATGTAACATACAGTGTGCCTGAGAGATTACTTTGTCACTGACATGCATGTAACATTCAGTGTGCCTGAGATATTACTTTTTCAATGGCACGCATTCAGTGTGCCTAAGAGGTTACTTTGTCACTGAAAGGCATTTAGCCTTTAGGAGGCTACCGGCACATTGATGCGCCACAGCGTACATTCCCCAGACGTCCGCCGGCGCATCAGTGCACTGAGTGATAGTGATGTGCTCTGTTGACTTGCCTAAAGCTGCCATCGAGTCATGCTGTTCTAAAAATATCAGTCTCATGCAGTGATCACGTGGCAACGAGATCCGCCATTTTGGCGATCGAGAGAATGCGCTGTGAATTTTTCACGAAGTTGCGTTTTCGTCGTTTGTGAACGGGACTTTTTTCTTTGCCAGTATGGCGACTGACGAAGAAGTTGAAGCGCTTGTGGAGTTATTTTTCGATTCTGACTCTCAGAATATGAATTCGAAGGCTTTACTGACATTGATGTGATGGGAGATGGAGGGATAGAGAGGCAAGCACGTGCTTCGACGATGTGTTGTGGTCTGTAGATGAGCGGAAGCTTGATTCAGATGAAAATGACTCGGCTGACTTCCCTAGTGCAGGGCTGCCTACCCTCCTTTTTCGATTTCAGTATTACCAAGTTCCAATTTCAGTATTTCAGTTCCGATTTCAGTATTAAACCGTGCGACAGCGCAAAAAAAGAAAGCAACCTTAATCATTAACCAGGGACCAAAAGATAAAAAACATACCTGATCTTATTTACACTATATACAATAGTTCTGCAGCTTGTTTACTGTGGCAAAGACTGGTAGTAGGCACTTTTCAGGTCTTTCAGGTCTTTGACACTGTAGTGTCTGTCAAGGGCTTGTCCAGGCCTGGACTTGGCCACCACCAAGGCCTCCAAGGTGTCGGATCCCATGCTGCCTCTGAAGTGGGTCTTGTTCTTTCTCACTACTGAGAAAATGCGTTCACAGTGAGCTGATGAATGNNNTTTTACCCTAAAACATTTTCAGATGTATCTCCATTACTTGGAGACTATGCACTTTTGCATTTTCATCAAAAGCTGTTGTATTCTTGAATAAATAGAGCAGTGTAGGAAAACACAGTGCTTCGACAGATGTGTTGTGGTCTGTAGATCGAGAGGAGTGGAAGCTTGATTCAGATGAAAATGGTTCGGCTGACTTCCCTAGCGTAAGTAATTGTAGGATTTTTTTGTTTTGTTTTACCCTAAAACATTTTCAGATGTATCTCCATTACTTGGAGACTATGCACTTTTGCATTTTCATCAAAAGCTGTTGTATTCTTGAATAAATAGAGCAGTGTAGGAAAACACAGTGAACTTGTTTGTTTGTTGTTGTCTGTGTTCCATGATTTTTTAGCAGCTGAAAAAAAACCATTTTATGGCATTTTCATTAATTGCACCATGTAGGCCATCCATTTTTCTACTCACCCCTCCAAAAATCTACTTCAAAGCTTGAATAGGTAATAAATGATGATTTTAAAAGTAAACATGGTGTCGAATTTGACCACGCATACTAAAATTTGTGGCTCTGGGGTAAAACAATGACGAAAATTGGCGGTGCTCTATTGCATGGGGGTCACACTGACAGCAACACAAGGGACATGGGGGTCACACTGACTGACAGCAACACAAGGGACATGGGGGTCACACTGACTGACAGCAACACAAGGGAGACAAGGGGGTCACACTGACAAGACACAAGGGACATGGGGGTCACACTGACAGCAACACAAGGGACAAGGGGGTCACACTGACAGCAACACAAGGGACATGGGAGTCACACTGACAGCAACACAAGGGACATGGGGGTCACACTGACAGCAACACAAGGGACAAGGGGTCACACTGACAGCAACACAAGGGACAAGGGGTCACACTGACAGCAACACAAGGGACATGGGGGTCACACTGACAGCAACACAAGGGACAAGGGGGTCACACTGACTGACAGCAACACAAGGGACAAGGGGTCACACTGACAGCAACACAAGGGACATGGGGGTCACACTGACAGCAACACAAGGGACATGGGGGTCACAGTGACAGCAACACAAGGGACATGGGGGTCACACTGACTGACAGCAACACAAGGGACATGGGGGTCACACTGACTGACAGCAACACAAGGGACATGGGGGTCACAGTGACAGCAACACAAGGGACATGGGGGTCACACTGACTGACAGCAACACAAGGGACATGGGAGTCACACTGACAGCAACACAAGGGACATGGGAGTCACACTGACAGCAACACAAGGGACATGGGGGTCACACTGACAGCAACACAAGGGACACGGGAGTCATACTGACCAGACACAAGGGTCATGGGAGTCACACTGACAGCAACACAAGGGACATGGGAGTCATACTGACAGCAACACAAGGGACATGGGAGTCATACTGACAGCAACACAAGGGACATGGGAGTCATACTGACAAGACACAAGGGACATGGGGGTCACACTGACAAGACACAAGGGACATGGGAGTCACACTGACAGCAACACAAGGGACATGGGAGTCACACTGACAAGACACAAGGGACATGGGGTCACACTGACTGACAGCAACACAAGGGACATGGGAGTCACACTGACTGACAGCAACACAAGGGACATGGGAGTCACACTGACAAGACACAAGGGACATGGGAGTCACACTGACAAGACACAAGGGACATGGGAGTCACACTGACAAGACACAAGGGACATGGGGGTCACACTGACAAGACACAAGGGACATGGGGGTCACACCGATAGCAACACAAGGGACATGGGAGTCACACTGACAAGACACAAGGGACATGGGGGTCACACTGACAAGACACAAGGGACATGGGAGTCATACTGACCAGACACAAGGGACATGGGGGTCACACTGACAGCAACACAAGGGACATGGGAGTCATACTGACAGCAAACACAAGGGACATGGGAGTCACACTGACAAGACACAAGGGACATGGGGGTCACACTGACAAGACACAAGGGACATGGGAGTCATACTGACAGCAACACAAGGGACATGGGAGTCACACTGACAGCAACACAAGGGACAAGGGGGTCACACTGACAGCAACACAAGGGACAAGGGGGTCACACTGACAGCAAACACAAGGGACATGGGAGTCATACTGACAGCAACACAAGGGACATGGGAGTCATACTGACAGCAAACACAAGGGACATGGGAGTCATACTGACAGCAAACACAAGGGACATGGGAGTCATACTGACCAGACACAAGGGACATGGGGGTCACACTGACAGCAACACAAGGGACATGGGAGTCATACTGACAGCAACACAAGGGACATGGGAGTCATACTGACAAGACACAAGGGACATGGGGGTCACACTGACAAGACACAAGGGACATGGGAGTCACACTGACAGCAACACAAGGGACATGGGAGTCACACTGACAGCAACACAAGGGACATGGGAGTCACACTGACAAGACACAAGGGACATGGGAGTCACACTGACAAGACACAAGGGACATGGAGTCACACTGACAGCAACACAAGGGACAAGGGGGTCACACTGACAGCAACACAAGGGACATGGGAGTCACACTGACAGCAACACAAGGGACATGGGAGTCATACTGACAGCAAACACAAGGGACATGGGAGTCACACTGACAAGACACAAGGGACATGGGGGTCACACTGACAAGACACAAGGGACATGGGAGTCATACTGACAGCAACACAAGGGACATGGGAGTCACACTGACAGCAACACAAGGGACAAGGGGGTCACACTGACAGCAACACAAGGGACAAGGGGGTCACACTGACAGCAAACACAAGGGACATGGGAGTCATACTGACAGCAACACAAGGGACATGGGAGTCATACTGACAGCAAACACAAGGGACATGGGAGTCATACTGACAGCAAACACAAGGGACATGGGAGTCATACTGACCAGACACAAGGGACATGGGGGTCACACTGACAGCAACACAAGGGACAAGGGGGTCACACTGACAGCAACACAAGGGACAAGGGGGTCACACTGACTGACAGCAACACAAGGGACATGGGGGTCACACTGACAGCAACACAAGGGACAAGGGGGTCACACTGACAAGACACAAGGGACAAGGGGGTCACACTGACAGCAACACAAGGGACATGGGAGTCACACTGACAGCAACACAAGGGACAAGGGGGTCACACTGACTGACAGCAACACAAGGGACATGGGAGTCACACTGGCAGCAACACAAGGGACAAGGGGGTCACACTGACTGACAGCAACACAAGGGACATGGGAGTCACACTGACAAGACACAAGGGACATGGGAGTCACACTGACAAGACACAAGGGACATGGGGGTCACACTGACTGACAGCAACTCAAGGGACATGGGGGTCACACTGACTGACAGCAACTCAAGGGACATGGGAGTCACACTGACAGCAACACAAGGGACAAGGGGGTCACACTGACAAGACACAAGGGACATGGGAGTCACACTGACAGCAACACAAGGGACATGGGGGTCACACTGACTGACAGCAACTCAAGGGACATGGGAGTCACACTGACAGCAACACAAGGGACATGGGAGTCACACTGACAGCAACACAAGGGACATGGGGGTCACACTGACAAGACACAAGGGACAAGGGGGTCACACTGACTGACAGCAACTCAAGGGACATGGGGGTCACACTGACAAGACACAAGGGACATGGGAGTCACACTGACAGCAACACAAGGGACAAGGGGGTCACACTGACAAGACACAAGGGACATGGGGGTGACACTGACAAGACACAAGGGACATGGGGTCACACTGACAAGACACAAGGGACATGGGAGTCACAGAGACTGACAGCAACACAAGGGACATGGGAGTCACACTGACAGCAACACAAGGGACATGGGGGTCACACTGACAAGACACAAGGGACATGGGGGTGACACTGACAAGACACAAGGGACATGGGGTCACACTGACAGCAACACAAGGGACAAGGGGGTCACACTGACAGCAACACAAGGGACATGGGAGTCACACTGACAAGACACAAGGGACATGGGGTCACACTGGCAGCAACACAAGGGACAAGGGGGTCACACTGACTGACAGCAACACAAGGGACATGGGGGTCACACTGACAGCAACACAAGGGACAAGGGGGTCACACTGACAAGACACAAGGGACAAGGGGGTCACACTGACTGGCAGCAACACAAGGGACAAGGGGGTCACACTGACAGCAACACAAGGGACATGGGAGTCACACTGACAAGACACAAGGGACATGGGGGTCACACTGACTGGCAGCAACACAAGGGACAAGGGGGTCACACTGACTGACAGCAACACAAGGGACATGGGGGTCACACTGACAGCAACACAAGGGACAAGGGGGTCACACTGACTGGCAGCAACACAAGGGACAAGGGGGTCACACTGACAGCAACACAAGGGACATGGGAGTCACACTGACAAGACACAAGGGACAAGGGGGTCACACTGACTGGCAGCAACACAAGGGACAAGGGGGTCACACTGACAGCAACACAAGGGACATGGGAGTCACACTGACAGCAACACAAGGGACAAGGGGGTCACACTGACTGACAGCAACACAAGGGACATGGGAGTCACACTGACTGGCAGCAACACAAGGGACAAGGGGGTCACACTGACAAGACACAAGGGACAAGGGGGTCACACTGACTGGCAGCAACACAAGGGACAAGGGGGTCACACTGACAGCAACACAAGGGACATGGGAGTCACACTGACAGCAACACAAGGGACAAGGGGGTCACACTGACTGACAGCAACACAAGGGACATGGGAGTCACACTGGCAGCAACACAAGGGACAAGGGGGTCACACTGACTGACAGCAACACAAGGGACATGGGAGTCACACTGGCAGCAACACAAGGGACATGGGTGTCACACTGACAGCAACACAAGGGACATGGGAGTCACACTGACAGCAACACAAGGGACATGGGAGTCATACTGACAAGACACAAGGGACATGGGGGTCACACTGACTGACAGCAACACAAGGGACATGGGGGTCACACTGACTGGCAGCAACACAAGGGACATGGGAGTCACACTGACAGCAACACAAGGGACATGGGAGTCACACTGACAAGACACAAGGGACATGGGAGTCACACTGACAGCAACACAAGGGACATGGGAGTCACACTGGCAGCAACACAAGGGACAAGGGGGTCACACTGACAGCAACACAAGGGACATGGGAGTCACACTGACAGCAACACAAGGGACATGGGAGTCACACTGACAAGACACAAGGGACAAGGGGGTCACACTGACTGACAGCAACACAAGGGACATGGGAGTCACACTGACAAGACACAAGGGACATGGGAGTCACACTGACAGCAACACAAGGGACATGGGAGTTACACTGACAGCAACACAAGGGACATGGGGGTCACACTGACTGACAGCAACACAAGGGACATGGGGGTCACACTGACTGACAAGACACAAGGGACATGGGAGTCACACTGACAAGACACAAGGGACATGGGAGTCACACTGACAGCAACACAAGGGACATGGGAGTTACACTGACAGCAACACAAGGGACATGGGGGTCACACTGACTGACAGCAACACAAGGGACATGGGAGTCACACTGACAAGACACAAGGGACATGGGAGTCACACTGACAAGACACAAGGGACATGGGAGTCACACTGGCAGCAACACAAGGGACATGGGCGTTACACTGACAAGACACAAGGGACATGGGAGTCACAGAGACTGACAGCAACACAAGGGACATGGGCGTCACACTGACAGCAACACAAGGGACATGGGAGTCATACTGACAGCAACACAAGGGACATGGGGGTCACACTGACAGCAACACAAGGGACATGGGCGTCACACTGGCAGCAACACAAGGGGCATGGGAGTCACACTGACAGCAACACAAGGGACATGGGAGTCATACTGACAGCAACACAAGGGACATGGGGGTCACACTGACAGCAACACAAGGGACATGGGGGTCACACTGACAGCAACACAAGGGACATGGGAGTCATACTGACAGCAACACAAGGGACATGGGGGTCACACTGACAGCAACACAAGGGACATGGGAGTCACACTGACAAGACACAAGGGACATGGGAGTCACACTGACAAGACACAAGGGACATGGGGGTCACACCGATAGCAACACAAGGGACATGGGAGTCACACTGACAAGACACAAGGGACATGGGAGTCACACTGACAAGACACAAGGGACATGGGGGTCACACTGACAAGACACAAGGGACATGGGGGTCACACCGATAGCAACACAAGGGACATGGGAGTCACACTGACAAGACACAAGGGACATGGGGGTCACACCGATAGCAACACAAGGGACATGGGAGTCATACTGACAAGACACAAGGGACATGGGGGTCACACTGACAGCAACACAAGGGACATGGGAGTCAAACTGACAGCAACACAAGGGACATGGGAGTCACACTGACAAGACACAAGGGACATGGGAGTCAAACTGACAGCAACACAAGGGACATGGGAGTCAAACTGACAGCAACACAAGGGACATGGGAGTCAAACTGACAGCAACACAAGGGACATGGGAGTCACACTGACAAGACACAAGGGACATTGGGGGTCACACTGACAGCAACACAAGGGACATGGGGGTCACACTGACTGGCAGCAACACAAGGGACATGGGGTCACACTGGCAGCAACACAAGGGACAAGGGGTCACACTGACAGCAACACAAGGGACATGGGGGTCACACTGACTGGCAGCAACACAAGGGACATGGGAGTCACAGTGACTGGCAGCAACACAAGGGACATGGGGGTCACACTGACTGGCAGCAACACAAGGGACATGGGAGTCACAGTGACTGGCAGCAACACAAGGGACATGGGGGTCACAGTGACAGCAACACAAGGGACATGGGAGTCACAGTGACTGGCAGCAACACAAGGGACATGGGGGTCACAGTGACAGCAACACAAGGGACATGGGAGTCACAGTGACTGGCAGCAACACAAGGGACATGGGGGTCACACTGACAGCAACACAAGGGACAAGGGGTCACACTGACAGCAACACAAGGGACATGGGAGTCACAGTGACTGGCAGCAACACAAGGGACATGGGAGTCACACTGACAAGACACAAGGGACATGGGAGTCACACTGACAAGACACAAGGGACATGGAGTCACACTGGCAGCAACACAA
This sequence comes from Theodoxus fluviatilis, assembly GCA_034096865.1. Taxonomy (NCBI): domain Eukaryota; kingdom Metazoa; phylum Mollusca; class Gastropoda; order Cycloneritida; family Neritidae; genus Theodoxus; species Theodoxus fluviatilis. The sequence continues at coordinate 37,589 of JAWQFJ010001368.1, forward strand.
GGGACAAGGGGGTCACACTGACTGACAGCAACACAAGGGACAAGGGGGTCACACTGACTGACAGCAACACAAGGGACATGGGAGTCACACTGACAAGACACAAGGGACATGGGGTCACACTGACAGCAACACAAGGGACATGGGGGTCACACTGACTGACAGCAACACAAGGGACATGGGAGTCACACTGACTGACAGCAACACAAGGGACAAGGGGGTCATACTGACTGACAGCAACACAAGGGACATGGGGGTCACAGTGACAGCAACACAAGGGACATGGGAGTCACAGTGACTGGCAGCAACACAAGGGACATGGGGTCACACTGACAAGACACAAGGGACATGGGGGTCACACTGATAGCAACACAAGGGACAAGGGGGTCACACTGACTGACAGCAACACAAGGGACATGGGTGTCACATTGATAGCAACACAAGGGACAAGGGGGTCACACTGACTGACAGCAACACAAGGGACATGGGTGTCACATTGACAGCAACACAAGGGACATGGGAGTCATACTGACAAGACACAAGGGACATGGGAGTCACACTGACAAGACACAAGGGACATGGGGGTCACACTGACAAGACACAAGGGACATGGGTGTCACACTGACAGCAACACAAGGGACATGGGAGTCACACTGACAGCAACACAAGGGACAAGGGGGTCACACTGACAGCAACACAAGGGACATGGGGGTCACACTGACAGCAACACAAGGGACAAGGGGGTCACACTGACAGCAACACAAGGGACATGGGGGTCACACTGACAGCAACACAAGGGACATGGGAGTCACAGTGACAGCAACACAAGGGACATGGGAGTCACAGTGACTGACAGCAACACAAGGGACATGGGGGTCACACTGACAGCAACACAAGGGACAAGGGGGTCACACTGACAGCAACACAAGGGACATGGGGGTCACACTGACAGCAACACAAGGGACATGGGAGTCACACTGACTGACAGCAACACAAGGGACATGGGGGTCACACTGACAGCAACACAAGGGACATGGGAGTCACACTGACTGACAGCAACACAAGGGAGACAAGGGGGTCACACTGACAGCAACACAAGGGACATGGGAGTCACAGAGACTGACAGCAACACAAGGGACATGGGAGTCACACTGACAGCAATACAAGGGACACGGGGGTCACACTGACAGCAACACAAGGGACATGGGAGTCACAGAGACTGACAGCAACACAAGGGACATGGGGGTCACACTGACAGCAACACAAGGGACAAGGGGGTTACACTGACAAGACACAAGGGACATGGGGGTCACACTGACTGACAGCAACCCAAGGGACACGGGGGTCACACTGACTGACAGCAACTCAAGGGACATGGGGGTCACACTGACCGAGAGCTTGGTGGGCTGCAGTTTCTGGGCCTGAGGTACCTGGGCGCGGACCATGGACTGCGACTGCCTGAGGATGTTGATGTTCTTCATACCTGCCAGCATACACAGCCATGTCACAGCAAACTCACCATCAAAACCGTTCAGGATTTCCAAATCACTCAACCTTGAAATAACTCTCTAACAATGGAACAGCTCTGTCCAGGTGACACAGCTTTCAGGAGGATGAATGAGGACTAATGGAGTCAAAACAACCTGACAGCATATAGAGAACCTGATCACTAAAATCACTAGTGCTGGTAAAGTAAACGCAAGTTAAGTTGTGATTTTCTTAGTTTCATATCCTTTACCAGTCCCTTAGGGAGAAACAATTGGCCTATTTTGACCCCAGCCCACAGGGGCACAGTTTTCAGGATCAGTTTATCTTGGCATAAGTCTACTTACAGAGAACATTTACTGTGGATGGAAAAAATCTCTTATGAGCCAGTGACCAGGTTAATGGATCTTACATAGAAGTGCAAGTCGTTTGCACTCACAAATTCATGTTATGTTAGATTGAGATGTTATGTAATAATATTTATGCAGCAAGTTTGCTTTTTCCCAAACTGAAAACATATTAGAACACCAAAGTATACATTTTCACTGTTTTGGCCAACGCTCACACGCGCGCGCTCATGCGCACACGCAGAGGAGCAAATGTGTGCAATTTGAGCACCCATTAATGGGCGGAAATGTCGCAATATATTAACCCTTAGAGCGCCGCCTATTTTCGTCATTGCTTTACCCCAGAGCCACAAATTTTATTATGTGTGGTCAAATTTGACACCATGTTTACTTTAAAAATCATCATTTATTACCTATTCAAGCTTTGAAGTAGATATTTGGAGGATGAGAAGAAAAATGGATGGCCTACATGGCGCAATTAATGAAAATGCCATAGAATGTTTTTTTCAGATGCTAAAAAATCATGGAACACAGACAACAACAAGAAGGGCAAAGCCCATACGACTCACATGCTTGACCTTGACATGACCTTGACCTTTACATGACCTTGACCTACGTGTGACATTCAAGGTCAAGGTCAAACAACTAAACCTAGCAATGACGTCATACACTAAGAACTGCTTTACACATTTTCCCTACCAAAATACATGTGACCTTGACCCAAGGTCAAGGTCATCCAAGGTCATGCAATACAAAGCTGTTAATTCAAGACATAGGAAGCACAATGGTGCTTATTGGCACTTTCTACCATGAGATATGGTCACTTTTAGTGGTTCACTACCCCATTTTGGTCACATTTCATAAGGGTCAAAGTGACCTTGACCTTGATGACATGTGACCAAATGTGTCTCATGATGAAAGTATAACATGTGTACTACAATGTTATGAAGTTTGGAAGAGTTATCTTCCATAGTTCAGGGTCAAGGTCACTTCAAAATATGTATACAATCAAACTTTGAAGAGTTCCTGTGACCTTGACCTTGAAGCAAGGTCAAGTCACTGTATACATTTTTGTACGCCTTGTCATCCTACACATTCATGCCAAATTGGGTGTTGATAGACTTAATAGTCTCCGAGAAAAATCCAACGTTAAAGTTTTTTTACGGATTAAAGGACGCCCTGACGCCCGGTCTGCCCAGACGCCAGGACGGACGCCTGGACGCCCGGACGGACGACACGGGTGACCTAGTATGAAAGTATAACATGTGTACTACAATGTTATGAAGTTTAGAAAAGTTATCTTTCATAGTTCAGGGTCAAGGTCACTTCAAAATATGTATACAATCCAACTTTAAAGAGCTCCTGTGACCTTGACCTTGAAACAAGGTCAATCAAACTGGTATCAAAATATAGGGATTACTTTGCCCTATACACCATATATAGGTCAGGTATCCAATCTCAAAAACTTCAGAGAAAATTGGGAAAATGTGAAAAATGGCTGTTTTTTAGACAACATTTACGGCCCCTGCGACCTTGACCTTGAAGCAAGGTCAAGTCACTATGTATGTTTTTTGAGGCCTTGTCATTATACACCATCATGCCAAATTGGGTGTTGATAGACTTAATAGTCTCCGAGAAAAATCCAACGTTAAAGTTTTTCACGGACGCCCGGACGCCCGGACGGACGACACGGGTGAGTACATAGACTCACTTTTGCTTCGCATGTGAGTCAAAAACAAACAAATTCACTGTGTTTTCCTACATTGCTCTATCTATTCAAGAATACAACAGCTTTTGATGAAAATGCAAAAGTGCATAGAGTCTCCAAGTAATGGAGATACATCTGAAAATGTTTTAGGGTAAAACTAAAACAAAACAAAAAATCCTACAATTACTTACGCTAGGGAAGTCAGCCAAGTCATTTTCATCTGAATCAAGCTTCCGCTCCTCTCAGTCTCGATCTACACTACAGACCACAACTGACAACACATCGGTCGTAGCACTGTGAGTCACTGTGTTTTTCTACACTGCTATATTTATTCAAGAATACAACAGCTTTTGATTACTTGGAAATACATCTGAAAATGTTTTAGGGTAAAACAAAACAAAAAATCCTACAATTACTTACGCTAGGGAAGTCAGCCAAGTCAATTTTTTTATCTGAATCAAGCTTCCGCTTGTCTCCATCTACAGACCACCACACATCGTCAAAGCATGTGCTTGCCTCTCTATCCCTCCATCTCCCATCACATCAATGTCAGTAAAGCCTTCGAATTCATATTCTGAGAGTCAGAATCGAAAAATAACTCCACAAGCGCTTCAACTTCTTCGTCAGTTGCCATACTGGCAAAGAAAAAAGTCCCGTTCACAAATGACATAGACGCAACTTCGTGAAAAAATGTGCAGAAAATTCGCCCATGTTCCCTCGATTGCCAACATGGCGGATCTCGTTGCCATGTGATCCCTGCACGAGGCTGTGATATTTATAGAACAGCATGACTCGATGGCTGCGTTAGGCAAGTAAACAAAGCACGTCACTATCGCTCGGCGCACTGATGCGCCGGCGGCGCTCTAAAGGTTAAAAAAAAGAGCAGAGAGAGAGAGAGGGAAGGGAAGGGGAGAGGAGGGGAGGGGAGTGAGAGAGGGAGAGAGGGAGGGGGGGGGGGGGGGAGAGGAGGGGAGGGGAGACAGGAGGGGGGGGGGGGGGAGGGGAGAGAGAGAGAGAGAGAGAGAGAGAGAGAGAGAGAGAGAGAGAGAGAGAGAGAGAGAGAGAGAGAGAGAGAGAGAGAGAGAGAGAGATCCATCTCTCTACTGTGTAATATACTGTGTAATTTTTATATATAAATAGGAGCTCTCATCACAATCATTCAAACAGTATCCTCTTCATCATTACCATTTGCTCCCACAAAACCAGTTCCAACTTCTTGAATGTATAATTTTCTTGAGGAATCACCACTGGAAACATACACACACACACACACACACACACACACACACACACACACATGCATGTACACACATCATCATCATGGCTTTGCTTCGTTTACCAAGATCTGGAAGGTCATGGTCCACGTCCTTTGCAGGCCCGCTCATGACTTAGAAGTCTGTGTGGGATCGGCAGGTCCAGTCGCAATTGCTGCAGGGGAAGGTCTGGTTGGCCGCAGCTGCCTGGTTCTTTCTCCTACTTCGCTTTTCTTTAATGGAGGTCCTACGGGTGTTCTCAAAGGAGGCGACGGCCCTGCTTACGACGAGCCACCAAGTGTCACGATCGGCAGCAAGTGTTGACCAACGACGATGGGCTATGTGGCAAGCATCGAGGGACTTCCTGAGGCAGTCTTTGTAGTGTTTGTTTGGTCCCCCTCGGTCACGTTGGCCAGTGGAGAGTTCACCATACATGGTGACCTTAGGCAGGCGATACTCTTCCATCCTGTGGACATGTCCTGCCCAGCGCAGCTTCAACTTCAGTAGCATGGCCTCAACGATGGTGACCCCAGCCTATTCAAGGACCTCAATGTTTGTAATGAAGGCACTCCAGTGGATGTTCAGGATGGTGCAGAGGCAGCGCTGATGAAAGCGCTCAAGGAGTCATATGTGGCTGTGATAAGTGACCCATGATTCAGAGCCGTATAGGAGAGTAGTAACTACAACAGCCCTGTAGACACTAATCTTGGTACTTTTCTTTAAGTGCTTGTTGTTCCACACACGTTTGTACAGTCTGCCAAATGCTCTGTTTGCCTTTGCCAGTCTGTTGTCGATTTGGGAATCTGATGTGATGACGCTCCCCAGGTAGGTGAACCATTGTACTGACTTCAGTTCTGCTTTGCCAATGGTGATATGGGGAGGATGGTATTCTTCTCGAGGTGCAGGTTGATGGAGGGCCTGTCTTTTTCAGGCTGACTTCAAGCACATACAAATACATACACACACCAGTCTGACAACTGGAGTCAAACTGACAGGCCTACACACCTGTGGCAGTGGACCCTGTGATGGTGGCGATGCGCTGGGAGGTGGAGAGGCTGGTGGAGACGGGAACAGCCGTGGTGCTGGTAGGGAGGCGGGTCTGGCTGGCCACCACTGGAGCTGTCAGCTGCGCCACCCGGCCCGAGGAGGCCAGTGTGGTGATGTAGGGCGTGCTTCCAGGCCGGGCCTGCACCCGCAGGTTGTTAGCCACCACCTGCAAAGCAAGAACTCCCTGAAGTCTCAAAGCAGTCTTTGGACCCGACTTATCTCCATTCCGTCACTGTCTCCCTGGGCATGGAGTCCCATCCACTTTCAGTAGCTAGTTCTGCCTGGAACACAACCCTCCATGTCTTGACACAGCATGGCAAGGCAGAGAGGAGCTGGGGAAGCCAGGCCTAATTGCTGCAGCATTCTGCATCTGCTTCTCCCTCACTAAACCATTTGATGCTATATTTATAATAAAAAAATGTTCAAAAGGTGATGTAAACCTCACTCAACCATTTGATGCTATAAATAACTCAAAATGTCCACAAAGTGCACCTCACTTAACCATGCACTATAACACACAAGGTGCAAAGCTTTTACTCTGATGTGCTTGTTGTGCACAGAAGGGTTTGTCATCTATACATGTATTTCTTTACCTGGACATAGCATCTAGTTTGCATGCATGGATGCATCCATGTGTACCTATGTACACTAGAGTGACTGCACATGGGTGTGTTTGTGCGTGGGTGCACACACATGCATGTGCATTCATTCACTCATGTGCATGTATCAGCATGAGTATTAGACAGGGAGAGAACACGACTGGCCGGAGTGGTGCTCACCTTGGCCAGGGAGTCTGGCCCACCCACTAGGACGGCGGTGCTTCCCGCAAGGGACTGGAGCTGCTGGGTGGTCACGGCGACTGCAGTGGCAGTAACTGCAGTGGTCACCACAGCTGTCACGATGGGGGTGGTGCTGGCTGCTGGCTGACCTTGCTGTGACCCCTGCTGAGCTGCTGCCTGTCTCTCTGCTGCTGCTGCCGCCGCCTGTCAGAGGACAGAGCTAGAATGAGCCGCTACTTGCGGTACAAGGAAAGAGGCCCCCTCACCTGCCTCAAGTTTTGCCCTTCATTACAATGCACTGCTTTAGCAACTAGAAATGGGAAATAACCAGAATATGGAGCTGGCACCGAAGGCACAAAGACCACAGCATTCCAGCTGATGAGGGAGGTATTGTGCAGCACAAGCTGTATGTGATTCTTCAATTAATGTGCCTATGTCTTCTGGAACAGAATAACATTTCAAGCATGCACACTATATCATTGCATAGTGACTTGGGGCTTTCATTCACAGTCAATCAGCACAAAACACAGCACGTGGTTTGCAGGCAGAGACAGCAGGGACTGTCTCCCAGCTGCTTGGAAGATGGCCCAGCATGGCAACACAATGCCCTTGTGTATAGATCTGGATAGTAATTCACAATCACTCTATGGCGAAGAGAGATTCGTCAGCAATGCTTCACAGGTGATGGTGCATGGTGTCATGAAATACTGTGTTTTTTTGCTCAGCCGACATGAAGACAGTGACAAGAGGGAAGGGAGAGAGCAACACAGTGTAGCTGACAGGAGGGAAGGGAGAGAGCAACACAGTGTAGCTGACAGGAGGGAAGGGAGAGAGCAACACAGTGTAGCTGACAGGAGGGAAGGGAGAGAGCAACACAGTGTAGCTGACAGGAGGGAAGGGAGAGAGCAACACAGTGTAGCTGACAGGAGGGAAGGGAGAGAGCAACACAGTGTAGCTGACAGGAGGGAAGGGAGAGAGCAACACAGTGTAGCTGACAGGAGGGAAGGGAGAGAGCAACACAGTGTAGCTGACAGGAGGGAAGGGAGAGAGCAACACAGTGTAGCTGACAGGAGGGAAGGGAGAGAGCAACACAGTGTAGCTGACAGGAGGGAAGGGAGAGAGCAACACAGTGTAGCTGACAGGAGGGAAGGGAGAGAGCAACACAGTGTAGCTGACAGGAGGGAAGGGAGAGAGCAACACAGTGTAGCTGACAGGAGGGAAGGGAGAGAGCAACACAGTGTAGCTGACAGGAGGGAAGGGAGAGAGCAACACAGTGTAGCTGACAGGAGGGAAGGGAGAGAGCAACACAGTGTAGCTGACAGGAGGGAAGGGAGAGAGCAACACAGTGTAGCTGACAGGAGGGAAGGGAGAGAGCAACACAGTGTAGCTGACAGGAGGGAAGGGAGAGAGCAACACAGTGTAGCTGACAGGAGGGAAGGGAGAGAGCAACACAGTGTAGCTGACAGGAGGGAAGGGAGAGAGCAACACAGTGTAGCTGACAGGAGGGAAGGGAGAGAGCAACACAGTGTAGCTGACAGGAGGGAAGGGAGAGAGCAACACAGTGTAGCTGACAGGAGGGAAGGGAGAGAGCAACACAGTGTAGCTGACAGGAGGGAAGGGAGAGAGCAACACAGTGTAGCTGACAGGAGGGAAGGGAGAGAGCAACACAGTGTAGCTGACAGGAGGGAAGGGAGAGAGCAACACAGTGTAGCTGACAGGAGGGAAGGGAGAGAGCAACACAGTGTAGCTGACAGGAGGGAAGGGAGAGAGCAACACAGTGTAGCTGACAGGAGGGAAGGGAGAGAGCAACACAGTGTAGCTGACAGGAGGGAAGGGAGAGAGCAACACAGTGTAGCTGACAGGAGGGAAGGGAGAGAGCAACACAGTGTAGCTGACAGGAGGGAAGGGAGAGAGCAACACAGTGTAGCTGACAGGAGGGAAGGGAGAGAGCAACACAGTGTAGCTGACAGGAGGGAAGGGAGAGAGCAACACAGTGTAGCTGACAGGAGGGAAGGGAGAGAGCAACACAGTGTAGCTGACAGGAGGGAAGGGAGAGAGCAACACAGTGTAGCTGACAGGAGGGAAGGGAGAGAGCAACACAGTGTAGCTGACAGGAGGGAAGGGAGAGAGCAACACAGTGTAGCTGACAGGAGGGAAGGGAGAGAGCAACACAGTGTAGCTGACAGGAGGGAAGGGAGAGAGCAACACAGTGTAGCTGACAGGAGGGAAGGGAGAGAGCAACACAGTGTAGCTGACAGGAGGGAAGGGAGAGAGCAACACAGTGTAGCTGACAGGAGGGAAGGGAGAGAGCAACACAGTGTAGCTGACAGGAGGGAAGGGAGAGAGCAACACAGTGTAGCTGACAGGAGGGAAGGGAGAGAGCAACACAGTGTAGCTGACAGGAGGGAAGGGAGAGAGCAACACAGTGTAGCTGACAGGAGGGAAGGGAGAGAGCAACACAGTGTAGCTGACAGGAGGGAAGGGAGAGAGCAACACAGTGTAGCTGACAGGAGGGAAGGGAGAGAGCAACACAGTGTAGCTGACAGGAGGGAAGGGAGAGAGCAACACAGTGTAGCTGACAGGAGGGAAGGGAGAGAGCAACACAGTGTAGCTGACAGGAGGGAAGGGAGAGAGCAACACAGTGTAGCTGACAGGAGGGAAGGGAGAGAGCAACACAGTGTAGCTGACAGGAGGGAAGGGAGAGAGCAACACAGTGTAGCTGACAGGAGGGAAGGGAGAGAGCAACACAGTGTAGCTGACAGGAGGGAAGGGAGAGAGCAACACAGTGTAGCTGACAGGAGGGAAGGGAGAGAGCAACACAGTGTAGCTGACAGGAGGGAAGGGAGAGAGCAACACAGTGTAGCTGACAGGAGGGAAGGGAGAGAGCAACACAGTGTAGCTGACAGGAGGGAAGGGAGAGAGCAACACAGTGTAGCTGACAGGAGGGAAGGGAGAGAGCAACACAGTGTAGCTGACAGGAGGGAAGGGAGAGAGCAACACAGTGTAGCTGACAGGAGGGAAGGGAGAGAGCAACACAGTGTAGCTGACAGGAGGGAAGGGAGAGAGCAACACAGTGTAGCTGACAGGAGGGAAGGGAGAGAGCAACACAGTGTAGCTGACAGGAGGGAAGGGAGAGAGCAACACAGTGTAGCTGACAGGAGGGAAGGGAGAGAGCAACACAGTGTAGCTGACAGGAGGGAAGGGAGAGAGCAACACAGTGTAGCTGACAGGAGGGAAGGGAGAGAGCAACACAGTGTAGCTGACAGGAGGGAAGGGAGAGAGCAACACAGTGTAGCTGACAGGAGGGAAGGGAGAGAGCAACACAGTGTAGCTGACAGGAGGGAAGGGAGAGAGCAACACAGTGTAGCTGACAGGAGGGAAGGGAGAGAGCAACACAGTGTAGCTGACAGGAGGGAAGGGAGAGAGCAACACAGTGTAGCTGACAGGAGGGAAGGGAGAGAGCAACACAGTGTAGCTGACAGGAGGGAAGGGAGAGAGCAACACAGTGTAGCTGACAGGAGGGAAGGGAGAGAGCAACACAGTGTAGCTGACAGGAGGGAAGGGAGAGAGCAACACAGTGTAGCTGACAGGAGGGAAGGGAGAGAGCAACACAGTGTAGCTGACAGGAGGGAAGGGAGAGAGCAACACAGTGTAGCTGACAGGAGGGAAGGGAGAGAGCAACACAGTGTAGCTGACAGGAGGGAAGGGAGAGAGCAACACAGTGTAGCTGACAGGAGGGAAGGGAGAGAGCAACACAGTGTAGCTGACAGGAGGGAAGGGAGAGAGCAACACAGTGTAGCTGACAGGAGGGAAGGGAGAGAGCAACACAGTGTAGCTGACAGGAGGGAAGGGAGAGAGCAACACAGTGTAGCTGACAGGAGGGAAGGGAGAGAGCAACACAGTGTAGCTGACAGGAGGGAAGGGAGAGAGCAACACAGTGTAGCTGACAGGAGGGAAGGGAGAGAGCAACACAGTGTAGCTGACAGGAGGGAAGGGAGAGAGCAACACAGTGTAGCTGACAGGAGGGAAGGGAGAGAGCAACACAGTGTAGCTGACAGGAGGGAAGGGAGAGAGCAACACAGTGTAGCTGACAGGAGGGAAGGGAGAGAGCAACACAGTGTAGCTGACAGGAGGGAAGGGAGAGAGCAACACAGTGTAGCTGACAGGAGGGAAGGGAGAGAGCAACACAGTGTAGCTGACAGGAGGGAAGGGAGAGAGCAACACAGTGTAGCTGACAGGAGGGAAGGGAGAGAGCAACACAGTGTAGCTGACAGGAGGGAAGGGAGAGAGCAACACAGTGTAGCTGACAGGAGGGAAGGGAGAGAGCAACACAGTGTAGCTGACAGGAGGGAAGGGAGAGAGCAACACAGTGTAGCTGACAGGAGGGAAGGGAGAGAGCAACACAGTGTAGCTGACAGGAGGGAAGGGAGAGAGCAACACAGTGTAGCTGACAGGAGGGAAGGGAGAGAGCAACACAGTGTAGCTGACAGGAGGGAAGGGAGAGAGCAACACAGTGTAGCTGACAGGAGGGAAGGGAGAGAGCAACACAGTGTAGCTGACAGGAGGGAAGGGAGAGAGCAACACAGTGTAGCTGACAGGAGGGAAGGGAGAGAGCAACACAGTGTAGCTGACAGGAGGGAAGGGAGAGAGCAACACAGTGTAGCTGACAGGAGGGAAGGGAGAGAGCAACACAGTGTAGCTGACAGGAGGGAAGGGAGAGAGCAACACAGTGTAGCTGACAGGAGGGAAGGGAGAGAGCAACACAGTGTAGCTGACAGGAGGGAAGGGAGAGAGCAACACAGTGTAGCTGACAGGAGGGAAGGGAGAGAGCAACACAGTGTAGCTGACAGGAGGGAAGGGAGAGAGCAACACAGTGTAGCTGACAGGAGGGAAGGGAGAGAGCAACACAGTGTAGCTGACAGGAGGGAAGGGAGAGAGCAACACAGTGTAGCTGACAGGAGGGAAGGGAGAGAGCAACACAGTGTAGCTGACAGGAGGGAAGGGAGAGAGCAACACAGTGTAGCTGACAGGAGGGAAGGGAGAGAGCAACACAGTGTAGCTGACAGGAGGGAAGGGAGAGAGCAACACAGTGTAGCTGACAGGAGGGAAGGGAGAGAGCAACACAGTGTAGCTGACAGGAGGGAAGGGAGAGAGCAACACAGTGTAGCTGACAGGAGGGAAGGGAGAGAGCAACACAGTGTAGCTGACAGGAGGGAAGGGAGAGAGCAACACAGTGTAGCTGACAGGAGGGAAGGGAGAGAGCAACACAGTGTAGCTGACAGGAGGGAAGGGAGAGAGCAACACAGTGTAGCTGACAGGAGGGAAGGGAGAGAGCAACACAGTGTAGCTGACAGGAGGGAAGGGAGAGAGCAACACAGTGTAGCTGACAGGAGGGAAGGGAGAGAGCAACACAGTGTAGCTGACAGGAGGGAAGGGAGAGAGCAACACAGTGTAGCTGACAGGAGGGAAGGGAGAGAGCAACACAGTGTAGCTGACAGGAGGGAAGGGAGAGAGCAACACAGTGTAGCTGACAGGAGGGAAGGGAGAGAGCAACACAGTGTAGCTGACAGGAGGGAAGGGAGAGAGCAACACAGTGTAGCTGACAGGAGGGAAGGGAGAGAGCAACACAGTGTAGCTGACAGGAGGGAAGGGAGAGAGCAACACAGTGTAGCTGACAGGAGGGAAGGGAGAGAGCAACACAGTGTAGCTGACAGGAGGGAAGGGAGAGAGCAACACAGTGTAGCTGACAGGAGGGAAGGGAGAGAGCAACACAGTGTAGCTGACAGGAGGGAAGGGAGAGAGCAACACAGTGTAGCTGACAGGAGGGAAGGGAGAGAGCAACACAGTGTAGCTGACAGGAGGGAAGGGAGAGAGCAACACAGTGTAGCTGACAGGAGGGAAGGGAGAGAGCAACACAGTGTAGCTGACAGGAGGGAAGGGAGAGAGCAACACAGTGTAGCTGACAGGAGGGAAGGGAGAGAGCAACACAGTGTAGCTGACAGGAGGGAAGGGAGAGAGCAACACAGTGTAGCTGACAGGAGGGAAGGGAGAGAGCAACACAGTGTAGCTGACAGGAGGGAAGGGAGAGAGCAACACAGTGTAGCTGACAGGAGGGAAGGGAGAGAGCAACACAGTGTAGCTGACAGGAGGGAAGGGAGAGAGCAACACAGTGTAGCTGACAGGAGGGAAGGGAGAGAGCAACACAGTGTAGCTGACAGGAGGGAAGGGAGAGAGCAACACAGTGTAGCTGACAGGAGGGAAGGGAGAGAGCAACACAGTGTAGCTGACAGGAGGGAAGGGAGAGAGCAACACAGTGTAGCTGACAGGAGGGAAGGGAGAGAGCAACACAGTGTAGCTGACAGGAGGGAAGGGAGAGGGCAACACAGTGTAGCTGACAGGAGGGAAGGGAGAGAGCAACAGTGTAGCTGACAGGAGGGAAGGGAGAGAGCAACACAGTGTAGCTGACAGGAGGGAAGGGAGAGGGCAACACAGTGTAGCTGACAGGAGGGAAGGGAGAGAGCAACACAGTGTAGCTGACAGGAGGGAAGGGAGAGAGCAACACAGTGTAGCTGACAGGAGGGAAGGGAGAGAGCAACACAGTGTAGCTGACAGGAGGGAAGGGAGAGAGCAACACAGTGTAGCTGACAGGAGGGAAGGGAGAGAGCAACACAGTGTAGCTGACAGGAGGGAAGGGAGAGAGCAACACAGTGTAGCTGACAGGAGGGAAGGGAGAGAGCAACACAGTGTAGCTGACAGGAGGGAAGGGAGAGAGCAACACAGTGTAGCTGACAGGAGGGAAGGAAGACAGCAACACAGTGTAGCTGACAGGAGGGAAGGGAGAGAGCAACACAGTGTAGCTGACAGGAGGGAAGGGAGAGAGCAACACAGTGTAGCTGACAGGAGGGAAGGGAGAGAGCAACACAGTGTAGCTGACAGGAGGGAAGGGAGAGAGCAACATGGTGTAGCAAGGCAGAGAAGTGCTGGGACAAGTCTGGTCTTACCGCTGCTGCAGTCTGTGTCTGCTTCTTCTCCCTTGCAATTCTTTCTGCACGGTTGGCAGCCACCTGCAGGGTGGGGAGAAAATGTGAGTTTCCAAGCTCAAAGGTGTCATTCTCTCCTCCAGCAATCACTCTTCGTAAGCAAGGACAACAGAAGCATGGTGGAACATGATGAGGGCAGCATTCAAGGTTATAAAATCTAGTTAAGAGATCAGATGACTGACAGCCAACCCCCCCAAAGTTAAATTCTCCTTAACAATAAACCCAAAAGAAATGACAACAGAAATAAATTTTGAATATCTTCTTAGGATATCCATTTTGAAGCTCTGTTACAAATGACTTTGTGACATCCACTTACACCTATAAGATTCCAGAATTCAGCACAAACCAGATGGGGAAGCTGGCCTGAGGTACATGAGCAAAAGCTGTAGTTGCTACCAGTCCTTTCAAACCGCCCAGTGAGAAGAGCAATCTTATTTCTCATGTCTACTCTTACTTTCAAAACACACTACACAAATATTTCCCATTACAAATCTTAGTTTCTAACAATCCAAGAGATACAGCGAAAACGAGAAAATAATGAAAACACACTGCTTGATAAACAAAATGAAAGACAACTTCAACAATCCACCAAGGAACTATCTAATCCATCTTCAATACAGATGGCAACTGAGAGTGGGAGGGTGGAGGAAAGCAAGTTGATTAACAAGACAGTTTGACAAGGAAAGTTCCAACACAGATTTTCAACAGCATGCAGAGCAAGGGTTCCAAGCCAGGAAGTGAAAGGAGGACAGGCTCCCTTCACTTCAAGGTGTTGCTGTTGGCAGTAACCTTGGCCGGCGCCCAAACACTTTGTGTGCATACCACACTTCCAAATGGGAGGCTCATGTTACACTCAAGCTGCCCTAGCCATCTCCCTTGGTCTTCCCAATCTGCCTCCCACCTAGGACTCACTCCGCCTGAGGATAACGGCTACAAGCAAATGACATTTGAAAATATTCACAGAGTGCCAAGAACATAATCAGAAGTTATAAGTATCAATATGATCGGCAAGGATTAATAAACACACATTTTCATCATATGTTTGTGGTGACTGGCTACACATCATATCCCTTTACGTACAAAGACACATAAACATCCCTCATTTGATACGAGCTGACAGACAGTTGTTGATCTACATTTCAAGTCTAAAACAAAATGACACCTCAACAAAAGTAGTTTGTGATAACTTTTAATGGGCTCTTCTGTAAGCATGTCATTTTATTTGTGTTGCCTCTCTATGACTTCATCTAAAATGTGTGCTTCTTGTCTTGTACCCAACTTCACTAGTCTCCATTTTCATGTGAATCCTTGTTCTAACAACGATCATCAACTGAGCCTTGCGTTGTGAGTTTTTACATTGGTGATGTCAGTAAAATAAAAAGTTCACAGCATCTGCATGTTAAGAGCTAAAGTCACATCTGTGCTCACAGGTTAGAAAGTTCACAGCATCTGCATGTTAAGAGCTAAAGTCACATCTGTGCTCACAGGTTAGAAAGTGAGGCGAAGACAGTGAAAAGGGAACAAAATAAAAAAAAGTATCATCATAATCCTCAGGACACATGTAACCTCTTGGACTCCAGGTTACACAAGATATTCAAAAGCTCACTGAGTGAGTGAGTGAATGAATGAATGAATGAATGAATGAATGAATGAATGAATGGAGTGTTATAGTGGTCTGACAGCCTTCATAGGCTATAAAAAAACCATTGACCATAAAAATCACTAGAGCTGATTAGGGCAAGACCTAGTTTCAATTTACCTAGACATTTGCATTTGAGAAGTTTCATTGAGGGGATGTGGGAGGTCTAAAGCAGGCTCCATAAGACTATGTTGTTATGGCAAAGGCAATCACTAAAACCGACTATTCAACGTCATCACCATAGTCCATTTCAGTGTTTGCTACCTTATCATAGTCCTATGAAAGCTGCTTCTGTTCTTACCCCGAACCCAAAGGGGGTCCCCGGGCTCGAGATGAAAGATGTTCTGTGGACCTCATTCATGCACAAGGCCTCACTCTCACCAGAACAGTCAGAGAGAGGACCCTTGCATGCCTGGGCAGTTAGTTAGTATGCTTTCATCACACACACACACACACACACTCACACACACACAGACACACACACACATATGTGAAGAGTTCAGAGGTTAGTTTCACAGTGCCATAATATGCTAGCAAAGGCAATCTCTGAAACAGAGTATGGTTTATACAACCAAATTAGGCTAGCAATAATTTTTGTTTTTTTAATTTAGTTAACGTCACTACTATCGTCCGTTTCAGTGATTGCTTTTGCTGGCGTATCATAGTCCTATGAAAGCTGCTTCAGGTTTTATGGCTATGATTTACCAGTATTCTCAGTTTGTAACCTTTACCAAGCCATCGCCTTCTTCTCTGACATGAAAAAACTCCCACTTCAGTCAGTGCCTTACAAAGCATCACTACTCATTTGAACAAGGCAACAAGCTTCAAAGCTCTGAGAGTCTTTGTTTATCTTGAGGGTTTTGTTTCATGCCAAGCCTTGGCAGGCAATGGTGTCCAGTTGCTACATCCTACACATCATCCAACACCCATGCAAGGAGGATAATGGTCAAAGATGCGATACCGATAAAAAGTGTTTTTCCTCTGAAACCTAGAAATCCAATCAGCAGAGTGGTAAAAACAAGGCCTTAAAGATGGAACTAAAAAGTGAAAATTAGCAGGGTAGTGAAACAAGGCCTTAAAAATGGAACCAAGAAATAAAATCAGCGGGGCGGTAAAACACAGAGCCTTACAAATGAAACCTTGAAGCCAAATTACTAAAACATGGCCTTAAAAATGGAACTGAGAAGTCAAATCATCAGGGTGGTAAAAAGCAAGATCTCAAAAAGAAACCTAGAAGTCAAATCAGTATGGTGTTAAAAAAAGGCTTTAACAAGAAGGGCAAAGCCCATACGACTCACATGCTTGACCTTGACCTTTACATGACCTTGACCTTTACATGACCAGACCTTCAGGTGACCTTCAAGGTCAAGGTCAAACAACTAAACCTAGCAATGACATCATGCACTAAGAACTGCTTTACACATTTTCCCTACCAAATTCCATGTGACCTTGACCCAAGGTCAAGGTCATCCAAGGTCACGCAACACAAAGCTGTTAATTCAAGACATAGGAAGCACAATGATGTTTATTGGCACTTTCTACCATGAGATATGGTCACTTTTAGTGGTTCACTACCCCATTTTGGTCACATTTCATAAGGGTCAAAGTGACCTTGACCTTGATGATATGTGACCAAATGTGTCTCATGATGAAAGTATAACATGTGTACTACAATGTTATGAAGTTTGGAAGAGTTATCTTCTATAGTTCAGGGTCAAGGTCACTTCAAAATATGTATACAATCCAACTTTGAAGAGCTCCTGTGACCTTGACCTTGAAGCAAGGTCAATCAAACTGGTATCAAAAGATAGGGATTACTTTGCCCTATACACCATATATAGGTGAGGTATCCAATCTCAAAAACTTCAGAGAAAATTGAGAAAATGTGAAAAATGGCTGGTTTTTAGACAACATTTATGGCCCCTGCGACCTTGACCTTGAAGCAAGGTCAAGTCACTGTGTATGTTTTTGTAGGCCTTGTCATCATACACCATCATGCCAAATTGGGTGTTGATAGACTTAATAGTCTCCGAGAAAAATCCAACGTTAAAGTTTTTCACGGACGCCCGGACGCCCGGACGGACGACACGGGTGAGTACATAGACTCACTTTTGCTTCGCATGTGAGTCAAAAATGGAACCTCCAAGTCAGTAAAACAAGGCCTTGATGGATGGATGGATGAATGGATGGAGTTTAAGGGCCTATCAGCCTTGGAGGCTATATAAGGCCACAAAATTAAGAAACAACCATCTTTAACAAAGAATTAAAACTCTTCTCCACAGTGAGTTCTTATTCAGTCCATCTAATTAGTGACCTGAAATCAATTAAATCAAGTCCCACTGCTCACCAGCCAGCAAAGGCTGTGTAGAGCCTTTAAAGATGAAGACTCATAAAGGGCGATAGGACAAAATTTCACACCTCAATTTCCCTGTCACTGACAAAACACTAAAGGATAAGTGGATGGAGCCCAAGGGTTCATCAGCCGTGAAGGCCATTCAAGGTCACAACATACTTTCACTGATTAAACAAGATGGGCAAAGCCCATACGACTCAAATGCTTGACCTTGACCGTTACATGACCTTGACCTTCAGGTGACCCTCAAGGTCAAGGTCAAATAACTACACCTAGCAATGACATCAAACACTAAGAAATGCTTTACACATTTTTCCTACCAAAATACATGTGCCTTGAATTAAGGTCAAGGTCATCCAAGGTCATGCAACACAAAGCTGTTAATTCAAGACATAAGAAGCACAATGGTGCTTATTGGCACTTTCTACCATGAGATATGGTCACTTTTAGTGGTTCACTACCCCATTTTGGTCACATTTCTTAAGGGTCAAAGTGACCTTGACCTTCACGATATGTGACCAAATGTGTCTCATGATGAAAGTATAACATGTTCCCCACATAATTATTAAGTTTGAAACAGTTATCTTCCATAGTTCAGGGTCAAGGTCACTTCAAAATATGTATACAATCCAACTTTGAAGAGCTCCTGTGACCTTGACGCAAGGTCAACCAAACTGGTATCAAAAGATAGGGCTTACTTTGCCCTATATACCATATATAGGTGAAGTATCCAATCTCAAAAACTTAAGAGAAAATTGGGAAAATGTGAAAAATGGCTGTTTTTTAGACAACATTTATGGCCCCTGCGACCTTGACCTTGAAGCAATGTCAAGTCACTATTTATGTTTTTTGACGCCTTGTCATCATACACCATCATGCCAAATTGGGTTGATAGACTTAATAGTCTCCGAGAAAAATCCAACGTTAAAGTTTTAAACGGACGCCCGGACGGACGAAACGGGTGAGTACATAGACTCACTTTTGCTTCGCATGCGAGTCAAAAAGTGCAATTAAAAGAATACCTCAGAAGAGGTACGTGGAGAGATATCGAAAACAATTCAGACATAGTACGACTCATAAACGAGAATAATACTCAGAATCTATTAAAAAATTTATCACAGCTAAAGTATCTTTAAAAAAAGTCAGAGACTGCTCGACCCACTCCGTAGATGAGCAAGTCGAGGGCACTCCACCAGAACGTGCCGCATGGTGAGCCAGCACTGGCAGGTGCAGCACTCCGGTGGAGGCTCCGACCGCAACAAATAGTAGTGGGACAGAACAGAATGGCCGATCCGGGAACGGCAGAGCACAACTTCCTCTCTTCTCGTGAGCGATGTGGGGGAGAGTTGCTCACCACACACGGAAGATACTTCATGAAGTTTGTTACGCGCCCTGCCGTCCCAATCGGCCTGTCAGTAAAACAAGGCCTTGAAAATGGAACCTAGAAATCAGTAAAACAAAGGGAGGGGGAGGGAGAGGGGGGAGGGGGAGGGGGAGGGAGAGGGGCGGGGAGGGGGAGGGAGATGGGGGGAGGGGGGAGGGGAAAGGGGGAGGGAGGGGGGGAAGGGGAGGGGGGGAAGGGGAGGGGGAAAGGGGAGGGGGAAAGGGGAGGGGGGAGGGGAGGGGGGGAAGGGGAACAGGGGTAAAGGGGGAGGGGGGGAGGAGGGAAGGGAAAGGGGGAGGCGGGAGAGGGAAAGGGGGGAGGGGGAAAGGGGGGAGGGGGAGGAGGGAAGGAAGGAGGGAGAGGGGGAAGGAGGGAGAGGGGGAAGGAGGGAGGGGGAGGGGAGGGGGGAGGGAGAGGGGGGAAGGGGGGGGGGGGGAAATCGGGAAGTGGGAAGGGTGAATTCAGGAAGGGGGAATGGGGAAATTGGGAGGGGGAAATTGGGAGGGGGGGGAGGGGGAAATGGGGAGGGGGGGGGGAGGGGGGGGGGGAGAGGGGGAGGAGGGAGAGAGGGGGGAGGAAGGAGCAATCAAGTAAAGGTGAAAGGAACAGGAGGGTTGGGACTTGGGAAGAAAAAAAAGCAACTGTTTCAACTGGAGAAAACTGCAGAAGCATCATTGTGAACATCAATACAACAATGCCTGCTTGCAAGTTCCATGCACACACGCACACACACACACACACACACACACACACACACACACACACACACACAACACACACACACACATTTGACCCCTAACCACACAAAGAAAAAGACAGCACTTCACTTTCATTTTGTGATAGGAGTGCCAGGCATTAGCTAGGGTCAACTCCAATTTGATTTTGGCAAACATTAGTTCTTTAATTAATCAATATATAATGGCATATTATGGTGTTTTCACAGATAAAAAAGCAACCATTAACTTTCAATTATTAAATTTAATGAGAAAAAAAGAAGAAAAAAAAGATGTGTGAAAAAAGCAGCCCAAGTAACACTCAACATTTCTTGTGTGTTTTCTATGGAGATCTCTGGTTAAATTTTGTATCTCTTGAAAAGATATAGCTTGCTGACTTTGAATATGACTTTTTCACACTGGATCACCAAATTTCAGTGTATTGAATGCTGGTTGCTACTGAAAGTAACATTCTTTAAGTCCCTTTTCCTCATAATGGCATTGTTTGATACTTCAGGAATAATTCCAGCATACTTTTGGTCAAATCTGAACAGATGGCAATAAAGTTTGCACCATAAGAAGGCTTATTCTCTCAATCACTTGATGATACAAATCACTCAAAATGTCCAAACGGTGCTGTAAGTCTCATTCTGTGGTGAAGGATCATGTAGGCAAGCATGCACACATTCCAGCCTACGTGCACACACATAATAGATGCATGCATGCATTTAGTGGTGACTGTTCCCAAAAGATGCTAAAATGAGTGCCATTTCCCATCGCAACTCACATCGCATCAAAGGGGCATGCTTGCGCACTGCATCAAAGGGGCATGCTTGCACACTGCATCAAAGGGGCATGCTTGCGCACTGCATCAAAGGGGCATACTTGCGCACTGCATCAAAGGGGCATGCTTGCGCACTGCATCAAAGGGGCATGCTTGCGCACTGCATCAAAGGGGCATGCTTGCGCACTGCATCAAAGGGGCATGCTTGCGCACTGCATCAAAGGGGCATACTTGCGCACTGCATCAAAGGGGCATGCTTGCGCACTGCATCAAAGGGGCATGCTTGCGCACTGCATCAAAGGGGCATGCTTGCGCACTGCATCAAAGGGGCATGCTTGCGCACTGCATCAAAGGGCATGCGCCAAACACAAACTCCTGTCATGTCTGGGGCTACTTGCACACACCAGCTCGCATCATCTCATCATGAGGCAAGGATCTCCTTCTAGAGCCTTGATGGTCAAAGGCATGGAGAGAGAGAGAGAGAGAGAGAGAGAGAGAGAGAGAGAGAAGAGAGAGAGAGAGGGGGGAGGGAGGGAGGGAGGGAGGGAGGGAGGGAGGGAGGGAGGGAGGGAGGGAGGGAGGGAGGGAGGGAGGGAGGGAGGAGGGAGGGAGAGAGAGAGAGAGAGAGAGAGAGAGAGAGAGAGAGAGAGAGAGAGAGAGAGAGAGAGAGAGAGAGAGAGAGAGAGAGAGAGTTATTTTGCAAGTGGATGCAACCAAATTGAAAGCTGTGAAATGGTGCGACACAAGTGTTTGTGCAAGGGTATGCCTACTTACCTGCACAGGTGTGAGAGGATTGTCAAAGTCGATGTTGTGTGCTTGCAGAATGGCCAGATGCTTCGGGTTCCTTGAGTTAGGGTTGACAAGAACCTGCCTCAGGGCCGGCGGTCGCTTGGAGCTGATGCCGCGAATGACATCAAAGTGGTTGCTGTGCATCTCTGTGATCTGGTTGCTTCCCTCCTGAAGGAAGAGCTGGCTGGTCTTCATGGGTCGGTTGTTTTTGGTCTGGGGATAAAAAGAAGGTACAAGGTGCACAGAAATCCTCTTGAAGTAAAGCCGTCTGGCCTCATTTGTATTACCTTTTTTTTAATAAAGTGGCTGGCTGTCCTCTTTCAGAATAAATCTGCAGATCTGGTCATCAGCTGACACTGACACACACTCTAGCTGAAAATCTGCTGACACTGCCACACANNNGCGCCCTGCCGTCCCAATCGGCCTGTCAGTAAAACAAGGCCTTGAAAACGGAACCTAGAAATCAGTAAAACAAAGGGAGGGGGAGGGAGAGGGGGGAGGGGGAGGGGGAGGGAGAGGGGGGTGGGGGTGGGAGATGGGGGGAGGGGGGAGGGGAGGGGGGAGGGGGAGGGGGAAGGGGAGGGGGAAGGGGAGGGGGAAAGGGGAGGGGGAAAGGGGAGGGGGGAGGGGGGAGGGGGAAGGGGAAAGGGGTAAAGGGGGAGGGGGGGAGGAGGGAAGGGAAAGGGGGGAGGGGGAAAGGGGGGAGGGGGAATGGGGGGAGGGGGAAAGGGGGGAGGGGGAGGAGGGAAGGAAGGAGGGAGAGGGGGGAAGGAGGGAGAGGGGGAAGGAGGGAGGGGGAGGGGGGAAGGGGGGAGGGAGAGGGGGGAAGGGGGAGGGGGGAAATCGGGAAGGGGGAAGGGGGAAATCGGGAAGGGGGAATGGGGAAATTGGGAGGGGGAAATTGGGAGGGGGGGGAGGGGGAAATGGGGAGGGGGGGGGGAGGGGGGGGGGGAGAGGGGGAGGAGGGAGAGAGGGGGGAGGAAGGAGCAATCAAGTAAAGGTGAAAGGAACAGGAGGGTTGGGACTTGGGAAAAAAAAAGCAACTGTTTCAACTGGAGAAAACTGCAGAAGCATCATTGTGAACATCAATACAACAATGCCTGCTTGCAAGTTCCATGCACACACGCACACACACACACACACACACACACACACACACACACACACACACACACACACACACACACATTTGACCCCTAACCACACAAAGAAAAAGACAGCACTTCACTTTCATTTTGTGATAGGAGTGCCAGGCATTAGCTAGGGTCAACTCCAATTTGATTTTGGCAAACATTAGTTCTTTAATTAATCAATATATAATGGCATATTATGGTGTTTTCACAGATAAAAAAGCAACCATTAACTTTCAATTATTAAATTTAATGAGAAAAAAAGAAGAAAAAAAAGATGTGTGAAAAAAGCAGCCCAAGTAACACTCAACATTTCTTGTGTGTTTTCTATGGAGATCTCTGGTTAAATTTTGTATCTCTTGAAAAGATATAGCTTGCTGACTTTGAATATGACTTTTTCACACTGGATCACCAAATTTCAGTGTATTGAATGCTGGTTGCTACTGAAAGTAACATTCTTTAAGTCCCTTTTCCTCATAATGGCATTGTTTGATACTTCAGGAATAATTCCAGCATACTTTTGGTCAAATCTGAACAGATGGCAATAAAGTTTGCACCATAAGAAGGCTTATTCTCTCAATCACTTGATGATACAAATCACTCAAAATGTCCAAACGGTGCTGTAAGTCTCATTCTGTGGTGAAGGATCATGTAGGCAAGCATGCACACATTCCAGCCTACGTGCACACACATAATAGATGCATGCATGCATTTAGTGGTGACTGTTCCCAAAAGATGCTAAAATGAGTGCCATTTCCCATCGCAACTCACATCGCATCAAAGGGGCATGCTTGCGCACTGCATCAAAGGGGCATGCTTGCACACTGCATCAAAGGGGCATGCTTGCGCACTGCATCAAAGGGGCATACTTGCGCACTGCATCAAAGGGGCATGCTTGCGCACTGCATCAAAGGGGCATGCTTGCGCACTGCATCAAAGGGGCATGCTTGCGCACTGCATCAAAGGGCATGCTTGCGCACTGCATCAAGGGGCATACTTGCGCACTGCATCAAAGGGGCATGCTTGCGCACTGCATCAAAGGGGCATGCTTGCGCACTGCATCAAAGGGGCATGCTTGCGCACTGCATCAAAGGGGCATGCTTGCGCACTGCATCAAAGGGGCATGCGCCAAACACAAACTCCTGTCATGTCTGGGGCTACTTGCACACACCAGCTCGCATCATCTCATCATGAGGCAAGGATCTCCTTCTAGAGCCTTGATGGTCAAAGGCATGGAGAGAGAGAGAGAGAGAGAGAGAGAGAGAGAGAGAGAGAGAGAGAGAGAGAGGGAGGAGGGAGGGAGGGAGGGAGGGAGGGAGGGAGGGAGGGAGGGAGGGAGGGAGGGAGGGGGAGGGAGGGAGGGAGGAGGGAGGGAGAGAGAGAGAGAGAGAGAGAGAGAGAGAGAGAGAGAGAGAGAGAGAGAGAGAGAGAGAGAGAGAGAGAGAGAGAGAGAGAGTTATTTTGCAAGTGGATGCAACCAAATTGAAAGCTGTGAAATGGTGCGACACAAGTGTTTGTGCAAGGGTATGCCTACTTACCTGCACAGGTGTGAGAGGATTGTCAAAGTCGATGTTGTGTGCTTGCAGAATGGCCAGATGCTTCGGGTTCCTTGAGTTAGGGTTGACAAGAACCTGCCTCAGGGCCGGCGGTCGCTTGGAGCTGATGCCGCGAATGACATCAAAGTGGTTGCTGTGCATCTCTGTGATCTGGTTGCTTCCCTCCTGAAGGAAGAGCTGGCTGGTCTTCATGGGTCGGTTGTTTTTGGTCTGGGGATAAAAAGAAGGTACAAGGTGCACAGAAATCCTCTTGAAGTAAAGCCGTCTGGCCTCATTTGTATTACCTTTTTTTTAATAAAGTGGCTGGCTGTCCTCTTTCAGAATAAATCTGCAGATCTGGTCATCAGCTGACACTGACACACACTCTAGCTGGAAATCTGCTGACACTGCCACACAATCTTGATGGAAATCTGCTGACACTGCCACACACTCTAGCTGGAAATCTGCTGACACTGACACACACTCTAGCTGGAAATCTGCTGACACTGACACACAGTCTAGCTGGAAATCTGCTGACACTGACACACACTCTAGCTGGAAATCTGCTGACACTGACACACACTCTAGCTGGAAATCTGCTGACCCTGCCACACACTCTAGCTGGAAATCTGCTGACACTGACACACACTCTAGCTGGAAATCTGCTGACACTGACACACGCTCTAGCTGGAAATCTGCTGACACTGACACACACTCTAGCTGGAAATCTGCTGACACTGACACACACTCTAGCTGGAAATCTGCTGACACTGACACACGCTCTAGCTGGAAATCTGCTGACACTGACACACGCTCTAGCTGGAAATCTGCTGACACTGACACACACTCTAGCTGGAAATCTGCTGACACTGACACACGCTCTAGCTGGAAATCTGCTGACACTGACACACGCTCTAGCTGGAAATCTGCTGACACTGACACACGCTCTAGCTGGAAATCTGCTGACCCTGCCACACACTCTAGCTGGAAATCTGCTGACACTGACACACACTCTAGCTGGAAATCTGCTGACACTGACACACGCTCTAGCTGGAAATCTGCTGACACTGACACACACTCTAGCTGGAAATCTGCTGACACTGCCACACACTCTAGCTGGAAATCTGCTGACACTGCCACACAATCTTGATGGAAATCTGCTGACACTGACACACACTCTAGCTGGAAATCTGCTGACACTGACACACACTCTAGCTGGAAATCTGCTGACACTGACACACACTCTAGCTGGAAACCAATGAGGACATGCCATACATACTCGATGCAAGGATCAAGAATACATTAACTATTGATTCTTTCTAGGGAAAAAAAGCAGTAAAGTAAGAGCTAGCTATCAATAATATGGCAGGTAACAGTCACAGCTTGTCATGTAAGAAATGATCCCCTCTGTAATTGGATTCATTGACAAAAATGATATAGGGGATGTAACCCTAACTGGAAAGAGTATGTGGACTAATGTCAAGTACATATTCACTCGGTGAGAATTCAAATAAGACAACCTTAGGCAACAGATGTAGAAAAATGTGAATTTGAGGTTTATAAAATTTGCATGAACAAATTCAACATTATCTTGGGCATTCATTGAAAGCAAATCGGGTGCATCCCATGACTAAACAATTTAAATCCAAGCACCGCAGAAGCAGCCACAGAAGTGTTCAAGTAGACCAGCTCTCAGTGCTGAAGCAGTCACAGAAGTGTTCAAGTAGACCAGCTCTCAGTGCTGAAGCAGCCAAGGAAAGCAGGACGTGGGGATCATAGAATATACCTTGTAGATTCCCTTTGTTTTCTTTTGCTTGCGTGGACTGATGTCATACAGAATCCGACCCTCTTCACGAGGTATGATGGTGTTCTCATAGCGAAGTCGGCACTGCTTGGCAGTGCGGTGGTGGGCGTTGTGGTTGTTGACTACCTCTGAGACCATGTCCCAGTTGGGGGTATGGGCAGGGGCAATCACTGTCAGGTTCAGGGGCAGGTTTTGCAGCGTCTGCACTGCCTGTAACCAGCAAGGCAGGGCAGTGTCAGTGCGGCAAGTCACACAGCTCTGCCTTCACAATGCTCGTTCAGAAAAAAGAAATGATTTCATAACAAGCAAACAAGCAGAAAATCCCAACACCACCACACCTCAGTCATGCTGAGATTGGATTGGATTGATGGTGTTTTACGGCCTATCAGCCTTTGTAGGCTATATAAGGCCATTAAGCACGAAAATCACAAGAACAGTTTAGAGCAAACGCGAATCACGTCAAGGCGTCCCTAGTTATTCGCCTCTTACGAATCGCATAGGGAGACGCGGTGGGTCATCATGCTGAGAAGAGAGAAGAGAGTAGACCATGTGAAAAACGTGTGTCATTTGGCCTTCCATTCATGAGCAAAGGAACTCCAAAGCATCCCATCATTGCTGCAACCCTGACTTGGTGGCAACAAAAGGAACATCACAAAAGATTGATGCTGTACATCAGTGGAGTTAGCAGGATTATTATTATTATTGAGGAGGAGGGGAGAAGGAGGAGGAGGAGGAGGAGGAGGAGGAGGAGGAGGAGGAGGAGGAGGAGGAGGAGGAGGAGGAGGAGGATAACGAGGAGGAGGAGGAGGAGGAGGAGGAGGAGGAGGAGGACGAGGAGGAGGAGGAGGAGGAGGAGGAGGAGGAGGAGGAGGAGGAGGAGGAGGAGGAGGAGGAGGAGGAGGAGGAGGATGGAGGAGGAGGAGGAGGAGGAGGAGGAGGAGGAGGAGGAGGAGGAGGAGGAGGACGAGGAGGAGGAGGAGGACGAGGAGGAGGAGGACGAGGAGGAGGAGGAGGAGGAGGAGGAGGAGGAGGAGGAGGAGGAGGAGGAGGAGGAGGAGGAGGATGGAGGAGGATGGAGGAGGAGGAGGAGGATGGAATAGTGACAAGTGAAGTGAAGCAGAATGGAGTGAGGAGGAAGGTAGAGACATAAACTAAAGTGAGGTAAATTGGACTAGACAGCAGAGGAGTGGAGGGAAAAGGAAAAGGGAAAGGGAAAGGGAGAAGGAAAAGGGAAAGGGAAAGGGAAAAGGAAAAGGAAAAGAAATGAAGGAGAGGTGGAGGTCCAAGTACCTGCAGCAGTGCCCAGTCCTCAAAGATGGTCCACTCAGGCAGCTGCTCTGTGGGCTGCTCCTGTGCTGGCTTCTGTGAGGGCAGGGCACCCATCATGGGTCGGGCTGGCTGCGTCTTCATCAGTCCCTGCTTTCAGAAAGTTTGCACACAAAGTTTTTGCTGTCACCCAGTCCTGCAGCAATGGCAAACTCAGTCCTGAATAAAATACTGAAGCTGCCATTTACAACCTCTAAAAGTTCCTTTCTGATTAAATTATTTGTAGATGCCCTAGAAGCCCATGACTTAAGCAAGCTGATGACTAAGTGAGATGAATGGGTCAGTTGCAAATGCAAGTTGTGATCATGAACATGAAGATCAGTCCACAAATGGCATCCACAAGTGTCATGTGATGGGTGCCTGAGCTTTTCGAACTGCCTGACATGTCTGTTCCCCACAACCTGATGACAACATAATGACGAACACTATTCCTTGACTTTCCAGATTGACGGAGAAAAAGCATGAAGGAAATAACCCATTGTTTCAAAGACAACAACAGTTTTAGATTTCAAAAAGTGCAAGTCAATTTTTCCACTTAAAAAAA
The DNA here is from genome assembly GCA_034096865.1 of Theodoxus fluviatilis. Taxonomy (NCBI): domain Eukaryota; kingdom Metazoa; phylum Mollusca; class Gastropoda; order Cycloneritida; family Neritidae; genus Theodoxus; species Theodoxus fluviatilis. Next base: position 65,246 of record JAWQFJ010001368.1, read on the forward strand.
AATATGTTTCTATTGGAGAAAAAATTCACACATTGAAACGAATGCAAATTTATGTGCTGTGTTCAATGCAGTACTTGTTGTTCCAGCAACTCTTCATGACATTTCTACTTCACACTTTAGGTAAATATGCAATGGTTTGTAGTTTACAGCTATTGAAAATAAGGCAATTAGCATTTAGCCTATTACTTCACTGTGCAGTGGAGGCAAATTTTCCCGTCCTTTCATGTTTTCTTACAGATTTGAAAACCTTCAATAAAAATGTTCATATATGTAGCATATTTTTAAAACAAAAAGCTTCTGTTGTGCAGTCAGGCTGAAGCTGCTTTTCAGTAGGGAAAAAGTGTCTACTGACAACCACTTTCAGTATCCCATGCTGCACCTTGGCCTCACATCCTGATGTTTTGCTCGCCCCTTCTCATCGGTGAATGCAAGAGTCCATCCAAACAATATATAGAACACTGCTGGGGAGGGAAGAAATTTCAAGCAAGTCTGGGTAGTCTAACCTTTAGCTTGAGCATCTTTTGCTCCCTGCGCATCTTCACCAGAGCTGCCGTGGGCCGGTCAAACAGCGATCTAGGAACTCGAGGCTGCTCCTCCTTCTTCTGCTTCTGTTTTCGGGCTGCAAGGGGAGGTAGGCACAACGTGTGAGATCAGCAAGTCTAAGAGATGCATGTCAACACAATGCATTTGCTTGTCAAATTCAGGCAAAGGGGAACCCACACACCGGTTGCACCAAACAGAAAGGATTGGTAGTCTTCTTTTGCAGGACAGATTGGCTTTTCCTCCTTGTACTGGTAGTGCTGAACGGAACCACTCTCTCCCTCGTCACATGATCTGATCTAATCAGACCAAGATCGTAGAGATAGGAATGACTACAGCACACAGAGGTAA
>JAWQFJ010001368.1:66146-93620 GCA_034096865.1 Theodoxus fluviatilis
AATGACTACAGTACACAGCACACAGAGGTAGGAATGACTACAGTACACAGCACACAGAGGTAGGAATGACTACAGTACACAGCACACAGAGGTAGGAATGACTACAGTACACAGCACACAGAGGTAGGAATGACTACAGTACACAGCACACAGAGGTAGGAATGACTACAGTACACAGCACACAGAGGTAGGAATGACTACAGTACACAGCACACAGAGGTAGGAATGACTACAGTACACAGCACACAGAGGTAGGAATGACTACAGTACACAGCACACAGAGGTAGGAATGACTACAGTACACAGCACACAGAGGTAGGAATGACTACAGTACACAGCACACAGAGGTAGGAATGACTACAGTACACAGCACACAGAGGTAGGAATGACTACAGTACACAGCACACAGAGGTAGGAATGACTACAGTACACAGCACACAGAGGTAGGAATGACTACAGTACACAGCACACAGAGGTAGGAATGACTACAGTACACAGCACACAGAGGTAGGAATGACTACAGTACACAGCACACAGAGGTAGGAATGACTACAGTACACAGCACACAGAGGTAGGAATGACTACAGTACACAGCACACAGAGGTAGGAATGACTACAGTACACAGCACACAGAGGTAGGAATGACTACAGTACACAGCACACAGAGGTAGGAATGACTACAGTACACAGCACACAGAGGTAGGAATGACTACAGTACACAGCACACAGAGGTAGGAATGACTACAGTACACAGCACACAGAGGTAGGAATGACTACAGTACACAGCACACAGAGGTAGGAATGACTACAGTACACAGCACACAGAGGTAGGAATGACTACAGTACACAGCACACAGAGGTAGGAATGACTACAGTACACAGCACACAGAGGTAGGAATGACTACAGTACACAGCACACAGAGGTAGGAATGACTACAGTACACAGCACACAGAGGTAGGAATGACTACAGTACACAGCACACAGAGGTAGGAATGACTACAGTACACAGCACACAGAGGTAGGAATGACTACAGTACACAGCACACAGAGGTAGGAATGACTACAGTACACAGCACACAGAGGTAGGAATGACTACAGTACACAGCACACAGAGGTAGGAATGACTACAGTACACAGCACACAGAGGTAGGAATGACTACAGTACACAGCACACAGAGGTAGGAATGACTACAGTACACAGCACACAGAGGTAGGAATGACTACAGTACACAGCACACAGAGGTAGGAATGACTACAGTACACAGCACACAGAGGTAGGAATGACTACAGTACACAGCACACAGAGGTAGGAATGACTACAGTACACAGCACACAGAGGTAGGAATGACTACAGTACACAGCACACAGAGGTAGGAATGACTACAGTACACAGCACACAGAGGTAGGAATGACTACAGTACACAGCACACAGAGGTAGGAATGACTACAGTACACAGCACACAGAGGTAGGAATGACTACAGTACACAGCACACAGAGGTAGGAATGACTACAGTACACAGCACACAGAGGTAGGAATGACTACAGTACACAGCACACAGAGGTAGGAATGACTACAGTACACAGCACACAGAGGTAGGAATGACTACAGTACACAGCACACAGAGGTAGGAATGACTACAGTACACAGCACACAGAGGTAGGAATGACTACAGTACACAGCACACAGAGGTAGGAATGACTACAGTACACAGCACACAGAGGTAGGAATGACTACAGTACACAGCACACAGAGGTAGGAATGACTACAGTACACAGCACACAGAGGTAGGAATGACTACAGTACACAGCACACAGAGGTAGGAATGACTACAGTACACAGCACACAGAGGTAGGAATGACTACAGTACACAGCACACAGAGGTAGGAATGACTACAGTACACAGCACACAGAGGTAGGAATGACTACAGTACACAGCACACAGAGGTAGGAATGACTACAGTACACAGCACACAGAGGTAGGAATGACTACAGTACACAGCACACAGAGGTAGGAATGACTACAGTACACAGCACACAGAGGTAGGAATGACTACAGTACACAGCACACAGAGGTAGGAATGACTACAGTACACAGCACACAGAGGTAGGAATGACTACAGTACACAGCACACAGAGGTAGGAATGACTACAGTACACAGCACACAGAGGTAGGAATGACTACAGTACACAGCACACAGAGGTAGGAATGACTACAGTACACAGCACACAGAGGTAGGAATGACTACAGTACACAGCACACAGAGGTAGGAATGACTACAGTACACAGCACACAGAGGTAGGAATGACTACAGTACACAGCACACAGAGGTAGGAATGACTACAGTACACAGCACACAGAGGTAGGAATGACTACAGTACACAGCACACAGAGGTAGGAATGACTACAGTACACAGCACACAGAGGTAGGAATGACTACAGTACACAGCACACAGAGGTAGGAATGACTACAGTACACAGCACACAGAGGTAGGAATGACTACAGTACACAGCACACAGAGGTAGGAATGACTACAGTACACAGCACACAGAGGTAGGAATGACTACAGTACACAGCACACAGAGGTAGGAATGACTACAGTACACAGCACACAGAGGTAGGAATGACTACAGTACACAGCACACAGAGGTAGGAATGACTACAGTACACAGCACACAGAGGTAGGAATGACTACAGTACACAGCACACAGAGGTAGGAATGACTACAGTACACAGCACACAGAGGTAGGAATGACTACAGTACACAGCACACAGAGGTAGGAATGACTACAGTACACAGCACACAGAGGTAGGAATGACTACAGTACACAGCACACAGAGGTAGGAATGACTACAGTACACAGCACACAGAGGTAGGAATGACTACAGTACACAGCACACAGAGGTAGGAATGACTACAGTACACAGCACACAGAGGTAGGAATGACTACAGTACACAGCACACAGAGGTAGGAATGACTACAGTACACAGCACACAGAGGTAGGAATGACTACAGTACACAGCACACAGAGGTAGGAATGACTACAGTACACAGCACACAGAGGTAGGAATGACTACAGTACACAGCACACAGAGGTAGGAATGACTACAGTACACAGCACACAGAGGTAGGAATGACTACAGTACACAGCACACAGAGGTAGGAATGACTACAGTACACAGCACACAGAGGTAGGAATGACTACAGTACACAGCACACAGAGGTAGGAATGACTACAGTACACAGCACACAGAGGTAGGAATGACTACAGTACACAGCACACAGAGGTAGGAATGACTACAGTACACAGCACACAGAGGTAGGAATGACTACAGTACACAGCACACAGAGGTAGGAATGACTACAGTACACAGCACACAGAGGTAGGAATGACTACAGTACACAGCACACAGAGGTAGGAATGACTACAGTACACAGCACACAGAGGTAGGAATGACTACAGTACACAGCACACAGAGGTAGGAATGACTACAGTACACAGCACACAGAGGTAGGAATGACTACAGTACACAGCACACAGAGGTAGGAATGACTACAGTACACAGCACACAGAGGTAGGAATGACTACAGTACACAGCACACAGAGGTAGGAATGACTACAGTACACAGCACACAGAGGTAGGAATGACTACAGTACACAGCACACAGAGGTAGGAATGACTACAGTACACAGCACACAGAGGTAGGAATGACTACAGTACACAGCACACAGAGGTAGGAATGACTACAGTACACAGCACACAGAGGTAGGAATGACTACAGTACACAGCACACAGAGGTAGGAATGACTACAGTACACAGCACACAGAGGTAGGAATGACTACAGTACACAGCACACAGAGGTAGGAATGACTACAGTACACAGCACACAGAGGTAGGAATGACTACAGTACACAGCACACAGAGGTAGGAATGACTACAGTACACAGCACACAGAGGTAGGAATGACTACAGTACACAGCACACAGAGGTAGGAATGACTACAGTACACAGCACACAGAGGTAGGAATGACTACAGTACACAGCACACAGAGGTAGGAATGACTACAGTACACAGCACACAGAGGTAGGAATGACTACAGTACACAGCACACAGAGGTAGGAATGACTACAGTACACAGCACACAGAGGTAGGAATGACTACAGTACACAGCACACAGAGGTAGGAATGACTACAGTACACAGCACACAGAGGTAGGAATGACTACAGTACACAGCACACAGAGGTAGGAATGACTACAGTACACAGCACACAGAGGTAGGAATGACTACAGTACACAGCACACAGAGGTAGGAATGACTACAGTACACAGCACACAGAGGTAGGAATGACTACAGTACACAGCACACAGAGGTAGGAATGACTACAGTACACAGCACACAGAGGTAGGAATGACTACAGTACACAGCACACAGAGGTAGGAATGACTACAGTACACAGCACACAGAGGTAGGAATGACTACAGTACACAGCACACAGAGGTAGGAATGACTACAGTACACAGCACACAGAGGTAGGAATGACTACAGTACACAGCACACAGAGGTAGGAATGACTACAGTACACAGCACACAGAGGTAGGAATGACTACAGTACACAGCACACAGAGGTAGGAATGACTACAGTACACAGCACACAGAGGTAGGAATGACTACAGTACACAGCACACAGAGGTAGGAATGACTACAGTACACAGCACACAGAGGTAGGAATGACTACAGTACACAGCACACAGAGGTAGGAATGACTACAGTACACAGCACACAGAGGTAGGAATGACTACAGTACACAGCACACAGAGGTAGGAATGACTACAGTACACAGCACACAGAGGTAGGAATGACTACAGTACACAGCACACAGAGGTAGGAATGACTACAGTACACAGCACACAGAGGTAGGAATGACTACAGTACACAGAGGTAGGAATGACTACAGTACACAGCACACAGAGGTAGGAATGACTACAGTACACAGCACACAGAGGTAGGAATGACTACAGTACACAGCACACAGAGGTAGGAATGACTACAGTACACAGTACACAGAGGTAGGAATGACTACAGTACACAGCACACAGAGGTAGGAATGACTACAGTACACAGCACACAGAGGTAGGAATGACTACAGTACACAGCACACAGAGGTAGGAATGACTACAGTACACAGCACACAGAGGTAGGAATGACTACAGTACACAGCACACAGAGGTAGGAATGACTACAGTACACAGCACACAGAGGTAGGAATGACTACAGTACACAGCACACAGAGGTAAGAATGACTACAGTACACAGCACACAGAGGTAGGAATGACTACAGTACACAGTATACAGAGGTAGGAATGACTACAGTACACAGCACACAGAGGTAAGAATGACTACAGTACACAGCACACAGAGGTAGGAATGACTACAGTACACAGCACACAGAGGTAAGAATGACTACAGCACACAGTATACAGAGGTAGGAATGACTACAGTACACAGCACACAGAGGTAGGAATGACTACAGTACACAGCACACAGAGGTAAGAATGACTACAGTACACAGCACACAGAGGTAGGAATGACTACAGTACACAGCACACAGAGGTAGGAATGACTACAGTACACAGCACACAGAGGTAGGAATGACTACAGTACACAGCACACAGAGGTAGGAATGACTACAGTACACAGCACACAGAGGTAAGAATGACTACAGCACACAGTAGACAGAGGTAGGAATGACTACAGTACACAGCACACAGAGGTAGGAATGACTACAGTACACAGCACACAGAGGTAGGAATGACTACAGTACACAGCACACAGAGGTAAGAATGACTACAGTACACAGCACACAGAGGTAAGAATGACTACAGTACACAGCACACAGAGGTAGGAATGACTACAGTACACAGCACACAGAGGTAGGAATGACTACAGTACACAGCACACAGAGGTAAGAATGACTACAGCACACAGTATACAGAGGTAGGAATGACTACAGTACACAGCACACAGAGGTAGGAATGACTACAGTACACAGCACACAGAGGTAGGAATGACTACAGTACACAGCACACAGAGGTAAGAATGACTACAGTACACAGCACACAGAGGTAGGAATGACTACAGTACACAGCACACAGAGGTAGGAATGACTACAGTACACAGCACACAGAGGTAGGAATGACTACAGTACACAGCACACAGAGGTAGGAATGACTACAGTACACAGCACACAGCACACAGAGGTAGGAATGACTACAGTACACAGCACACAGAGGTAGGAATGACTACAGTACACAGCACACAGAGGTAGGAATGACTACAGTACACAGAGGTAGGAATGACTACAGTACACAGCACACAGAGGTAGGAATGACTACAGTACACAGCACACAGAGGTAAGAATGACTACAGTACACAGCACACAGAGGTAGGAATGACTACAGTACACAGCACACAGAGGTAGGAATGACTACAGTACACAGCACACAGAGGTAGGAATGACTACAGTACACAGCACACAGAGGTAAGAATGACTACAGTACACAGCACACAGAGGTAGAATGACTACAGTACACAGCACACAGAGGTAGGAATGACTACAGTACACAGCACACAGAGGTAGGAATGACTACAGTACACAGCACACAGAGGTAGGAATGACTACAGTACACAGCACACAGCGGTAGGAATGACTACAGTACACAGCACACAGAGGTAGGAATGACTACAGTACACAGTATACAGAGGTAAGAATGACTACAGTACACAGCACACAGAGGTAAGAATGACTACAGTACACAGCACACAGCGGTAGGAATGACTACAGTACACAGCACACAGAGGTAGGAATGACTACAGTACACAGCACACAGAGGTAGGAATGACTACAGTACACAGCACACAGAGGTAGGAATGACTACAGTACACAGCACACAGAGGTAGGAATGACTACAGTACACAGCACACAGAGGTAAGAATGACTACAGTACACAGCACACAGAGGTAAGAATGACTACAGTACACAGTATACAGAGGTAAGAATGACTACAGTACACAGCACACAGAGGTAAGAATGACTACAGTACACAGTACACAGAGGTAGGAATGACTACAGTACACAGCACACAGAGGTAGGAATGACTACAGTACACAGCACACAGTATACAGAGGTAGGAATGACTACAGTACACAGCACACAGAGGTAGGAATGACTACAGTACACAGCACACAGAGGTAGGAATGACTACAGTACACAGCACACAGAGGTAGGAATGACTACAGTACACAGCACACAGAGGTAGGAATGACTACAGTACACAGCACACAGAGGTAGGAATGACTACAGTACACAGTACACAGAGGTAGGAATGACTACAGTACACAGCACACAGAGGTAGGAATGACTACAGTACACAGCACACAGAGGTAGGAATGACTACAGTACACAGCACACAGAGGTAGGAATGACTACAGTACACAGCACACAGAGGTAAGAATGACTACAGTACACAGCACACAGAGGTAGGAATGACTACAGTACACAGCACACAGCGGTAGGAATGACTACAGTACACAGCACACAGAGGTAGGAATGACTACAGTACACAGCACACAGAGGTAGGAATGACTACAGTACACAGCACACAGAGGTAAGAATGACTACAGCACACAGTAGACAGAGGTAGGAATGACTACAGTACACAGCACACAGAGGTAGGAATGACTACAGTACACAGCACACAGAGGTAGGAATGACTACAGTACACAGCACACAGAGGTAGGAATGACTACAGTACACAGCACACAGAGGTAGGAATGACTACAGACTACAGTACACTAAGAATGACTGTAGGAACTATCACCAAGGCTGCAGAGTCAAGCATGCTCCACCTACTTGTGACTGTCTCGATGCGTGGCTTCCTGTGATCCTTCCGCACATAGACTGCAGGCAGCTGTGTCTCCGACATGGTGGAGTACTCGTACAGAAAATGGATGCTGTGGTCGATGTAGATGTCATTGTCATCCTGGGGCGGTGTGGGTGGTGCCCAAATCTTCGCAGGGCAAGAATTCATTCATCAAAGACTTGACAAGTAACTGTCCACACCTGCTGCCGTTCCCACACTGCCCCAAGCTGCCACTGAAGGGATGAACTCATCCATTCCATTTGCCTCCTAAAACTTTTTTATTTTATATTTAGCCTTGATGTAAAGATCTCTCTTAGAACTGCTTTATGTGAACTTGGTTCCTGAATTTATTAAACGTGTTTCAAGAGACTGATGGGAAATTTCTTTTCTTCACTGTTGGCAAGGGTGGTATGGGATTGACAACAATGGGCAGAGTATGTCAGCATGGAATCTGAAGCAACAACAACAATGTAACCCCACAACAGAATCTATACCCACTTACACCATCTTGTTGGCTCAGAACAATGAGATCTCTAGCTGTATGTTTAACTGTAAGACAACTTCTTATAGACAAATTACAAACTTTTTAAAAAGCATCCATTTTCACAATCAGTTTGGCTGACAAAAACAAAACAAAAATTTGGTACCATGGGGTGGGAGCCAAGCTATTCTAAAGCAATGCAAGGGTGTTCAAAAGTATTAGAGCTCACGAGCCCACTGGGCTAGTTGGACACAAAAGTTACTAGTCTGCAACCTTTTTCCCTGTACACAAATGAATTAAAAAGTGATCACAATTTTCTAAACACACTGACTCAAAATGTCTTTATTCTAGACGATATAGTATGCAATATATTTTGCATTGTATCAACAAAGCAAAGTCCAGCTTTAAATTTAAAGACCTGACTAGAAAACAGAAAAATAAAAGAATAAACAAAATATTAACATGTTATTCACATCAACAAAATGAGATCAGATTCAGAACTGACAAACTAAAAATTCAGCAAAATTCACCCTAGAATCTCAACAGGTAGGTACTATATACTGTATAATACTGAGTAGACTTAAAAAGCAATCCAGCTGACTAGAAAGCAGTAATGCCATGTAAACAATTAAACATGAACCAACTCATAACTGGCTAGGAAACTTCACGAACACTGGGTTTTCTGGAACGAAATGGCACAACTGTCAATTATCGTGGAATTTGAGAAAAGAAGTAGTTTTAGTGTATTCACTCTGCCTCACTGCCATCTTCTGATAGTTATCTCAATGTGCTAACAAACTCTCCTTTTCAGAATTTGCTGTTCTCCTCTACCCATCCTCCAGCCATTTTCTGATTTGCTTCTTCTACAGATTGGAGAACTTACTTGTAAATTGCAAATTTACACTAACAAAAAAGAATCCAATTTAAATCTCACTACCTTTATGATTTTGAACTATTCATGAGTATAACCAGCGAAAATTAGACTGAAAGCATATAAACAATCACACAAAACCAACTCAATACTGACCAAAACTTTTTAAAACAAATGGTGCTCTGAAATGCAAAAACACATCTATCACTACCTTGTGAGTAGATAGATTTCACACAATGTTCGCATCCACTTCAACTGGCACCGATGAGGGCAGATGGAGGTTTGCAAAAGGCTATGCATTAGTAGCGATTTTTCTGCACTAATATTTCACTCTGTTCTACTGTAGTTTTCCATGGGTGTAGCAGTCTTTCAGGTCCTCAATGTTCTCTACATGGAAATGCCATTAGTAGTGGAACAAATATCTTTTCTCCTTATACCCCTCCTCTTTCTTCTTCTTCTATTTGTAGCTTCTTTTATGCTTTTTTCTGGCGGTGGTTACTTGCATCGTTCGTGCACATGACAAATGCATCCATCAAAGCTGCTGGTCAAGAATGCTGAACTCTATTTTAGCTTGTTGCGAACAAAGTCAAAAACAAAACCTGAACTCACGCGGCTTGTAAACACTAGATGAGAAACATGGTGGACACTGTTGCAGACGATATGAGAATTGTTATCAAGTCATGGACAATTCAAATTAGCACCGGTACTTCATTTTTCCCCCCTTTGCCCACAGGGCATGCAATTTTGCAGATTTTACTTGCCCCAGGTGACTGGGTTTGAACACCCTTGCTACGCCATCTTGCAGTGACTACACTGCCAGGATCACCTGAGCTGCGCCTGACTAGAGGACAGGTGGAGTCTACAAGGGCTGCAGCCCAGGTTTCTTCACCCTGTCCCCTTTGGAATCCTCAGACCCCGCTAACGTTTTACCCATGTGCTACAGGCCGTTCAGAGTCAACCCCAGAGGTGGTGGTTATGGGGCCTAAAATTTTGCTGAACTTCCCCTTCAGCAAGAGCTCAGGCTGAACTGTTGTGAATCATTCAGATGCCATTCGTGACCTGTTGAGGATTCCAGCTGGAGTGGGTGATATGTTGGACAAAGCTATACTTAAAGAGGTCAGAGCAACATCTTCATGGGAAAACTGGTGAAATTTCAGCCTTTGAACAAGTTTAGGGTTAAAGGAAATACATATCTACATCCATATCACAACAGATTACAAAGACAACGAACACACACACACATACATATTAACCAAATTCAACTCCTCATTCAGGGGCTTGTATAAATGTACTTACAGGCATCCTCTCTTCATCCCAGTCAGAGATAAAAATCTGGAAAGAGAAAGATTACAAAAAAGGTCATGACAGCTAGGTGTTAGGGGAAACACAGCAAGGAACGAACAGGGAGCTTCTTCTGGGAAAGTAAAATTCCTTAGATCCATCGATAATATAGCTCCATGGTAACAAACAGCCAGCTTTGCGCAATCATCACTGCAAAAAAAAAAAAAAAAAAAAAAAAAAAAAAAAAAAATTTACCTCGAGGTTTTATCCATTTCTTCAAATGCAATCTGTAGAAATACGAGGCAGGCAACATTCTGCTGCAGACCCAACACGGTGGAGCACTAAGGCAGGGTTGAGAAATGCAAACAAACCCAACAGAGTTGCCGAAAGGTTGACGGAGAGCCCCCATTGCAAAAGCCTATGATGATAAATTGCACTAGTGTTGAGGTGATGATCAACACATTCCCAAAATCAAGAGACACAGATGGAGCAGTGCTGGACTTCTAATACCAGTGTCCAAGAATCTGCCATGTGAGCATGTGGGGCCAGCCAGCCACAAGACATGTTTGTGCCTGTCAGAAGTGGCACTCCCCGTTCCTGTGAAAGCTGGGTGCCTGCAGCCTTCACCAAGGCTGACATTGGCATCTTGGATTACCAGTCCACTCCGCTGGGTACAAAGCAGCATTCCGTTGCCTCCACAATCCAAATATAGTGCTGGGAAGTGCCTTGCTCCATGATACCCACCACACTTTGCAGTCTTACTATTAGCACCGTCATTTTTACTGTTTACTGTGGTTAGAATGTGCTTTTAAAAAAAATCTTTAAAAACAAGATGTTTTCTCCTCAAGAGCCTGAAAGCATAATAAAAATTGACCAGGCACAACTCCCTGTGAGCACTTATCAAGTAAGACTTTGACAAAGAAGAGATTTCCCGTTAACTGCAGTTAGTTGTTGACTGAGAAAATGCTGTCATGATGGAGGCACCAGAAAACCATCTTTCTGGCAAATAGTACAAGCAAGGCGTGCTCGACTTGTTTCATTGTGCACAACACGCAGTGTCTCAAAGCCTGAGAGGGATAACTGTACACAATGATTTCAATATTAAAATATCGTGACAATGTGGGATGTAGCAATACCGTGACAATGTGGGATGTTATACTGGCTGCTACTGGGATAACTGTACACGATGATTTCAATAAACCCAGATTTCTCCATCCCAGGGATGGAGAAATCTGGGTTTATTAAAATATCGTGACAATGTGGGATGTTATACTGGCTGCTACCTTGTGTCGTTAGCTTTGGTTCAAACGTCTACGACGGGCCAAAGCAGAAAGACAACAAATATTTACAGGAACTTCCCAACCCTTCAAACTTGTTTAGAATGTACTCGATGATGGTTTTGACAACACTAATATTAACAAGAAGGGCAAAGCCCATACGACTCACATGCTTGACCTTGACCTTTATATGACCTTGACCTTTAGGTGAACTTCAAGGTCAAGGTCAAACTACTAAACCTACCAATGACATCATACACTAAGAAATGCTTTACACATTTTCCCTACCAAAATACATGTGACCTTGACCCAAGGTCAAGGTCATCCAAGGTCATGCAACACAAAGCTGTTAATTCAAGACATAGGAAGCACAATGGTGATTATTGGCACTTTCTACCATGAGATATGGTCACTTTTAGTGGTTCACTACCCCATTTTGGTCACATTTCATAAGAGTCAAAGTGACCTTGACCTTGATGATATGTGACCAAATGTGTCTCATGATGAAAGTATAACATGTGCCCCACATAATTATTAAGTTTGAAACAGTTATCTTCCATAGTTCAGGGTCAGGGTCACTTCAAAATGTGTATACAATCCAACTTTGAAGAGCTCCTGTGACCTTGACCTTGAAGCAAGGTCAACCAAACTGGTATCAAAAGATAGGGATTACTTTGCCCTATATACCATATATGGTCAAGAGTACGCAGGTGCTGAGTACGCCAATTTCACTACCCTACCTCAAAACAGAGCCTTTCTCCTCACACTGTCAACTCACACAATCCAAACTTGTTTCATGCTGTTGACAAAAGATCGATGTTTCTGCACATGTGTTTGATGCTTAATAAATCTTCTTCAACTTTGATGTTTTTTATGTTTTGCGCGAAAGATTGAATGAGAGAAAGTGTGACGCTGCGGTGTAAAGTTAAGTTAAGACAAATGCTAACCTCTAATTTGACTAACAATTATGGTTTTATTTCATTTCTTCTTGACCTAGGAGCAAAAATATCATTAATAATTGGATGTTGAAGCTGCAATAAAGTTTTCGTGTTGAATAGTTTAGTTGTATTTGAAGAAGACAGTTTGGAGTCTTATCTTAACTTGACACCACCACTCATTCAGAAAAAGAGCCACAAAAGATAAACTAAAGATTACATTCAGTTTTTCTTTTCTGTACAGTTTAGACATCACCTAATGCATCATATTTATGGGAAATGAAGAGTGTATCATTACTCATTTACTGTATCAGAAAGTTTATTTTGAAATATTTGTGTCACACTATACTCAGCACCTCTGTACTCCTGACCATATAGGTCAGGTATCCAATCTCAAAAACTTCAGAGAAAATTGAGAAAATGTGAAAAATGACTGTTTTTTAGACAACATTTATGGCCCCTGCGACCTTGACCTTGAAGCAAGGTTAAGTCACTATGTATGTTTTTTTAGGCCTTGTCATCATACACTATCATGCCACATTTGGTATTGATAGACTTAATAGTCTCCGAGAAAAATCCAACGTTAAAGTTTTCGGACGCCCGGACGGACGAAAAGGGTGAGTACATCACTTTTGCTTCGCATGTGAGTCAAAAATGATAAAATTCACCTATGCTTTGATAGTTAATACTCATAATTTCTGTATATCATTCACCTTATACTTTGATTGCTGATACTTATAATTTCTGTACTTCAAGCAAGCGTAAGATGTGGCTATAAACAGGTACCTCTCATTTAGAGGCACTGACACCTTGTTTCACAAGGCACATGTAGACTTGAGGTGGTTAGTTGTATATTTCACTGAAAAAGATCAGCCTGCACAAGTCCTCATGATCATGGAGGTGCGCCAGTTCCACAATTCCAACAAAAACAACAAAAACTTCCAAGCTTCTGCCCGATATTAAAACCCTTTAATTAAGAAGTTTCGCTTATGCACGTCAAGTAAACATTTCAAGTGCGGCTTGGTGTAAATGCAGACTCCCTGTATGTGCAAACTTGTGAGTGTGCATGTAGTCAATGTTTCCTAAAATGCTCTTGTTTTAGTGACCCATTTTGTCCCCATACATTTTTCTCTATTTAAATGTGTCAGTTCTACTAGATGGATAATGTTCCCCATAGAGCATGAGGTGTAATTTACTTGGGTGACATGATTAGCCCATGACAGCCTGCGGCTGGCAAAGCCTACAGTGCTGATGGTGACAATTAATTGCAACTGCTCTTCACACATACAGCTTCTATAGAAATGGTAACTGTAGAAAAGAAAACAACTTCAAGTATCCACCCCCTCCTGCTGCAAAATGTCATCAAGGGAGCCAAGAAGCCTTTAGCAAAACCTGGCAAGAAAAAATGAATTGCCGAGGTACTGTTTCTTCCACTTTATGAAATTAGACATTAGGCTTTCAGTTTTCTCTGACACACCACCTTCAAGAAATAATCATAAATGTTCACACCATTTTGGCTCCCTCAGAAGCATCTACTTCCAGTCCTTGATGCACTGCACAACTACAGTGCCAGAGGTCAACCCTGGATGCACTAGTGTATGCACTTCATCTTGCCAAAAAAAGTGATTTGGAGAGTTCAACAAATATCTCTTCAGGTGCTGGAACTGTGGACGTCTTCATGTTGGGCTTGCAGGCTTCAGATAGTGGAAGTCATGCAGGAGATTTAGCTCTTCTGATGGCAGCCTTGATGAGTGAAACAGCGTACTTCCTTGGCAAGGGTAGTCATCCAGTCAAAATGCATGCTGCAAACGTGACATCTTCAGCAGCAGCCCACAATCTGGGAGTTTCCCAGCCAGGGATCATGCAGCTTGATGAAGACGCTGGCTGTGACTGCAGGATTCCTTCAGGATGAAGTGCCTCTTTATCAATATTACTATACCATTTCCCATCAAGTGCCCTTTATCAATATTACCATACCATTTCCCATCAAGTGCCCTTTATAAATATTACCATACCATTTCCCATCAAGTGCCCTTTATCAATATTACTATACCATTTCCCATTAAACCCATAATCATCCAAGGTCATCACAGCTCCTCCGATTGTGCAGGGCTGCAGTAACTGTCAAGAATAGTAGAAGTCAGCCACTGTCCATCCAGGTAAAATTCCTCCCATAGCAGCATGGGCTAGAACTTCAAGGTGCTCACTCACTCTTCCGTTCTATTGGGTCTAGCTTGATTGCTGTTCTTGCAAATAAAGACATTTGCTTGGGGATATTTTGCATGTATCTGATCAGGGACACAGTCTTTGACAAAGCACAAACTGATTTACGATTGAAGATCTGGAAACTACATTGAGAAAAACTGAATTTAAAGAATGCATAAGAGTGTAGGTCAAATCTTTATGATCGATTCCTTAGCCCATATTCAGCAGTAGAAAAACTTATGGCAAGGAAAAATCTCCACACAAGTGCGAGACTTCTGTACTTACACTTTGTCTGAAAGGCTGCATCCCTTCTTCATGGATATGACATGGACACACTGTGCAATCTGCATCTCATTTTTACCAGGCTATGTGTCAACGTGGCCCAAACAAGGCGCAGCAGTAGCAAGGTATATTGGTGCAGTTACACTACGTCTATCAATCACCTTCAAGGTATTGGCTGGGAGGGGATCACAGCACATGAATTTAGAGGGGAAGAGGGAAATCACAAACAGGGAACATTCTGACCTGAGCACTTCAGAAAGAGTGCCCTGCCAACTGAGCTTGCACACATGGACATGGAGGTGGAGAGAACTTAACGTGAACACACTAGGACCCTTTCCCTGGCTTTGGCAGCAAAAATGAGACACAGATTACATTCAACCAGTGGTCGTCTTCGTGTTCCTGCAAGGACTTGTGGCTGTCTATAGGAATTTCTGCTTTTGGATGCCCCTAACTGCAGTTAGTACTCATGACACCAATACCTTGTAGTCAGCTGTTTGGCATACCACGTTCGCACAAGACCCAGAAAAAATGAGATGCAGACCCAGACTAAGACATCAGTTTGGTTTATTCAATGGAAAATAGTAGTACACACTCTTCAAAGGTTTCAGCATCACATGCAAGTGTTCTCTCAAGCACACCTGAGGACTTGAAGATTGACATCTTCTCCTCTGCTTGCTTGTATTTACATGATTCAACCACACTTTCTCCAGCACCAGGCATTCCACTGACAAGCAATGAAGTGATCAACCAGGATGTGGCAGTACAGACTGACAACACATTCAACAGATGACATAAAGAAGAGAAAAAAACACCACCCATCCTATGCTATTGAAAAAGAAGCCTCAAAAGAGAATACAGAAAAAAAGCTGCAGACTTGCCTGTGCAGAAATTAAAAATATAATCTCCTGTTCCGCGTCCTCATGGCAGTTATGACTACGAAATGAGGATAATAGGCATCAGTCTCTTTGGCGAAGAATCTTTTAGCAAGGGTTAGGTCTCTGCAGAATCTCAATGACCAAATTCCTTAAAATGGTCTAAAATTATTTCAGTGAATTTATTAGGGGGAAAAAAAGGGAAAAGGTAAAAAACAAAAAACAGTGCAGGATGACAAGGTAATTCAAAATAAAATTCCAAGAGTGGACCTTAGTAACAAGAATACAAAGAAGAAACCGAAATAGGTTACATTTCCAGCTGTGTGTAAGGCCAACATAATGCCGAAACTGAGTCAGTGGTTGTGCTGGTCAAACCAGCTTTACAATCTACCTCAACCACTCCCTTCTTTTCCTACTGTTTCACCGAAGTAAGGTGTAAGAATGCCTTGCATGGACATGCCTAGCATATCAAACTTTCTGTCACCGAGTTCCTGACGGTCAAGTTGTCCCCCATAGAGATTCCCCCATTTCCATGTGCTAATCACTCCATTTTACTAAGAACCAATTTTGACTACCAGATATTTTGCCAAGGAGTTAATGAGTAATCATTTTATCTCCCCTCAACTGGACAACATTTTCAATTTTGACAGGGCAGTCAATACTGATCAAGCTAGGTTGATGAGGACATTGGTGTACAAAACGTGCGTAAAATGAAAAACAAAATCCACTAGCAATGACAAATATGATCAAATAAACTTTGCCACTTGTAATGCATGGAAAACCCCATGCAGCATTGTCAATGCTTGATAACTGTCACTTCATTACTCCCACAGCCAGCCAAGCCTTGCATTTGAATTAATCACTTCCTCTTCCTAATAACAAATCATCAACCTTTTGCTCCCGAGTTCATGCTTGTCAAAATTGCAAGGCTATCGTTTTGAGGTGTGAATTCAAAAATCTTTCCTTCCAATATTAGTCGAGGTTAGATTGCTGCTACCATTTATCAAGCTGGCCAACTGTTGATCACATTTAAAGAATCAGTCTACAGACATTGTAACTAACATTGAATTTTGGGCCAAGTATCCCAAATACAGCCCTGAAACATTCCACTGTACCGACTAGGTGGCCAGAATGCATCATTCCCGATTTGTGGCAACTTTGGTGAGCCGACAACGGAAAAGATGACCATGTGACCATGTGGCAGCACCAGTCCCCCCCCTCACACAGCCCCCTGACAGAGCTGCAGTGGGAAGTCCACATGTTTTGTTTTTTCTTGGTTCCTATTCAGTTGCAGTCAAAGAAACTGACCCTATCATCAATAATTCCTTTTTAAAAGTTTCTGATTCTTGAGAAGAAAAAAAAATGCTGACAAGCACATCATGTTCAGTGTCTATAACAGTCATCCTATCCTACCACCTGCAGTTCAGCCTGCCAATGATCAGACATGAAATTGGATCTGTGCTGGTAAAAAATAAAGGTCAACTCTATTACCAGTGCCCTCTCCACCTGACATGCTTGGCTAGCCATGCCCAAGGCAAGAGACCAAAGAAACACTTCAGTTTTACCTGCAGGGGGCAGTCACATTGCACACACGCTTGCCATGAACAGCATACTTGATGCATCAACATGATGAAATAATGAAAATTAGGGGTGACATTTGAGGCCATGATATGACATGACAGATTAATTGGAAGCTACAGCCTAAAAATCTATTTATCCTGCATCTCTCATCTGTAGCGGATCCTGGGCTAAGGGCTCATTGCTTTCTGCTGGTGGTGGTTGTGGAGCCAGCTTCACATCCTTTTGGCTCACCACCACATAATTCCCAGTCTGTGAGGTGCCTGTGGGGGAGGCAAAAGAAGAGACTACAGGAACGATTTGATGCGCGCTCAGTCCCATTGCCTGGCTGTTGACTATGGGGATTTGCAGCGAGTTGTTGACCACCACAGCCTGGATGGAGTTGCCCACTGACAGGGTACTCAGGTTGACCTGGCTCGCCTCTGAGGTGGTGGCCACCCTGTAGGGCTGGTTCTGGTTGGCTCGACGTGTGCGTATCACTAGGTTGGGGTTGGACCAGGGCTGGGGCACACTGCTATCCTTGGGGGAGAGCAGTGTGGTCTTGACCACAGGGGGAGGTTGGGGAGGGGTGGGAGGCAGGGCAGTCCTCGTTACTGCAGCCACTTGCACCTGGGCAGGGAGCTGAGCTGGTGCCTGGGCCACTAGATTTAACTGTGTGTTCACCAGCCGAGGCCCCGTGTTGGATTGCAAGAGAACAGGCACCTTGAGGATGGGTCTCTGCTGCAGGTTGGACTGGATGATGGGGACGACCTGTCTGGACACCTGGTTACTTACCGTGAGGTTGCCTGCATTTGCTTGAGACACTAATCTACCATAGAGGGTAGCCAGCAAACTCGGAGTGATGACTTGCGACTGGTTAGGGTGGTTGGGCATCACAACATAGGAGGTGCCCCCCATTGTGGTGCCCAGTCTGCCCGTAAGGGTCAGGTTGGGACGAGAGCCCACCACAACAGAGGAAACTGCAATTGTGGGGGCGGCAGAGGCCAAGGGGCTGGTGGTGACCACAGCAGCCAAGCTACGGGGCACAATGGGGGGTGTGCCACCTACAGCAGCAGGGGTCAAGCCACCTGCCTGTGATGCACCCATAACTGGGGAGGTTTCATTCCCAGCCTGTGCCTTCCGTTTCCTGCCACCACCTGGGGCCCTGGGCATCTTCTTGCCAGCAATGGCACCATCAGGACCAGCCTTGGGTGCCCTCTTCCTGACTTTGGGAACAGGGGTCGCAGCCTCAGCCTGGAGCTCTGGTGTGAGGGAAGCAGTGCCATTGGGAAGGGGTGGAACTGACTCACCGCCCTCTCCATTTGGTTTGGGCTGCAACTTTCTCCTCCCGACAGGTTTCGGTAGAGGGGCCCCATCCATTTCATTCACTGCACTTTTCACAGGCTTGGATTTCACAGCTTTCTTATCAACAGGTTCCTTCTTGACTTTGACAGCAGTTTGCCGTGGAGTTTTCTCCTTGGGCACTTTGACCTTGGGTGGCTTTTCCTTCTGTGGTTTCCTCCTCACTTGCTTCATCATCACAGGCTTCTCATCCTCTGTAACAACATCTGGCTCCGATTCTGACGACTCTAAATACACATCACATATGGACAAAAGCTTATTCTTATTCCTCCTCCTCTTTTTCTTCACCTGATTGGAGTTTTCCTCTCTGGCATAAGTGAAGAGCATCTCATCCTCCTCAAGCTCTGCTCTACGTTCCTCTTCCTCCTTCAGAGCTTTGAGTCGTGCAAACTCCCACTCCGTCTTGGCTTGCTCGATGTCCTCCTGCAAAGATGACAGTTCAGCCATCAATGGAAACAACAACCAAGGTCGGTGACAAGCAAGGAAAGCAAACAGAGAGCACTGACAGGACTATGAGATTTCACGACTGATAATGCTTCCATGTAAAAACTATGAAGACATTTCATACCACAGCACAGAATATTGGTATTGGCATGTAAGAACTTCATAAATACCTTTGGCCAATTCTTGATGAATAGAATAAATGGAATATGAGAGCAAAAATGATACATATGTGACCGGGTGAAGTGAAGCCCCAAGTCTTTCCATGGACCCCCCCCCCCCCCCCCCCCCCCATCTCTCTCCTCCCTCTATCATGTATCCTGCGTCTCTGACGCCCATGCTATATATGTTGTGGGACCAGCCTACTATGTAGCTTATCAGTCTGGGAGGGGGCAGAGCCGCCTTCCCTTATCATTTGTTAATTGAACTTGACATGTGGCCGCTGATAGTCCCTCCTGTCGTTTCTTGCACGCGCTATGCCTAAATTGTTAGAAACGAGAGACAAATTTGATGCTTTCTCTAAATTAAGACATCTGATTGCAATGGTGCAATATTTATTCGGTTGACTTTGTTATGCCTATCGAGGCAACACTTGGTGTGAATAATTTCGAGTAAGTATAAGGCAGCAATGAGCCTTTTTCTATCATTAGGAAAACACAACTCAGAGACAGGCTCCCCTGAGGTCCGCGCATTTCTTTGATAAGGAGGGACTGTCGGCATGTCTACAGAGACGTTCACTACCAGTCTCTCGGGAGACCACTGTCATCCAAGTTTAAGGGGGCACACGGCGTAGCCACTTTCATGAAAAATCGTCCAAAATCGAGTTTTGAGTTATACTCGGAAACGAGGTCTACAGTGTCTCAATAACACATGGGCACGACCGATTTGCCAGCTTTTCATTCCTTCATTTTTTTATTTAATTAGTTTCGAGAGGTACCCATCGCTGAAGTTGGGAAAAAATCTAACCTGGAAGTCAAAAAGTGTCATTTTGAGTGCTTGGATACGGCATCTTCCTCCTCAAAACATGCTTCATGTTTGGTATCAGTGCGTAGCGCCTTCACTCCGCTCTTAATGGCGTCTATTTCCGGAGGAAACGAATGCAGTACGGAGGAACACGAAGCGAAAATCGGAAGCCAGTGCTAACCAATGAATGCCACGAGAATAGAGGTCGGCTAAAAAGCTTGCCTGTGATTGGTCAGGTTTCTCGAGGCCAACGCGTGATTGCAGCGTGAGTGACCTACGGAAATGCCCGAAGCAACGATCGGCTATTCCCGCGTATAACGACGAGCATACGTCAGCGGAGTCAAGATGGCTGCCGCTTGAACGCTGCAGCACGCAAAATTGCCGAAGAAACCGAAGAAATTGCTCAGTCAACATCAGTATGGGAAAAAGAGAAAGAGACGCAAGCTAGAAGCAGAAGATTCATCAGCTGTTGCCTCCATAGGTGAGGATTTGACGCCAACAGCCTCCAGAGTTGGCGAATTAGCACCGATCGCCTCCACGTTGAATCGGCGTCCGACACCAACAGCCTTCACGTCGACTGATTCGGTGTCCGCAAAGAAAATGGGGCGCTTCCATCGTGCTACTTCAAGCGAGACAAGCGCATGCCTTTCTGATCAGACTGATGTCAACCTCATTGTCAGAATGAGGAGTCTGAACGAGCTATTCTCTGCCTTCGAGTGTGAGAGCTGTGAGCAGCCCTATCGACTGACGGAGGTCGAAACAGCGAGGATGGGCTCTGCTTGCCAGCTTCAAGTTCAGTGTTCGGCGTGTGGCACCATCATCAGTCAGCTCGCAACATCATCCAAGACGGGCACTACGCACACAGGATTCGATGTCTACCGCCACCTCGTCATAGCAGCAACCTCGACAGAAATCGGATTTACCCAATTGAAGAGGTTTTTTGCTTTGATGAATATGCCACCGCCCATGCGCCTGAAGACTTGGCAGTTTTACCAGAAAGCTGTCCACTCAGGAGCTCATCGGGCAGCTGACAAGCACCTTCAGGAGGCAGCAGAACAAGTGCGAGTGCTGTACGCCGAGATGAACATTGGCGAACCAAATTCTGATGGACACCTGGACATTTCAGTTTCCTTCGATGGAAGCTGGCAGAAGCGAGGGCGAACTTCACACAGTGGTATTGCTACTGTGATAGAGGTCTTGTGGTGGACTATGTGACTCTGTCCAACTATTGCCACAGATGTGAGATAGGGCAGAAAGCAGACTCTGCCGAGTTTGATGAATGGAAGGGAAAGCATAAAGAGGAGTGCCAGAAGACAGTTCACTGCTCTTCCCAGGCGATGGAGGTAGAGGCTGCTGTCATTCTGTGGAGCAGGTCTGAAGCTCGGCAGAACTTCAGATATGTGGAGATGTTGGGGGATGGGGATGGGAAGGCACACTCCAGAGTGAATCAGGCCAGAGTGTATGGTGAGGGAGTGGATGTGCAGAAGATTAACTGTGTCAACCATGTCACCAAGAGGATGGGGACAACTGCCTCTGCCTCCATGATCACGCGTTTCTTACAAGTTTGTGGATTATTTTCAAGGTTGATGCTTTTGCCTTTGAATTTGATAGACTTAGGATGAAATTTAATACCTCAAAGTTTGCTTGCATATGTAGAAATGGATGCCAAAATAGAAAAATCATGTTAGAAATGTGTATCTTTTTTAGTTCAATTGTTATACAAGTGTAAACTTTCCCAAACTTTAAAGTCAAATTTCTCAAAAAGTGGTTTCATTTCTACGGTAATATTTTTTGTCCCTTTAACAATGTGACTTAGAATAAAGATAGAATCTAGAAATTTTGCTTGTTTGTATATAAATGGATGCTAATAGCTATAAGACTAGTTAGAAATCTGTAACTTTATTAGTTAATTTTTAATTAAAGTTTAATCTTGTCATGCCGGCAGCGTTTTTTCATGTGTAAATGCCACTCATCACCAAAAATATTTGTAAGTGTTATAAATACATTTATAATGTTTTATAGCACAATATAGGTCTTCTTCTTTGTACATAACCATTGCTGATCCTATAAAGTGTGATCCTTGTAGTTTGGTAGGGGGTCAAAAATTGTAACGTGCATTGTTCAGTGATTGTGTTATATAACAAAAACTATTCAATCTAGAACAATAAAAATTGATGTGAATTATCCCTGTTGTGTGTTTGTATTGTGTGCAAAGTTTCATTAAGATAGCTAAAACAGTTGCTGAGCAATGAATTTTTTTCTGATACCCCCGTTTTCTAAGCCATGTGGGGGTATCAGAAAAAAATTCATTGCTCAGCAACTGTTTTAGCTATCTTAATGAAACTTTGCACACAATACAAACACACAACAAGGATAATTCACATCAATTTTTATTGTTCTAGATTGAATAGTACTTGTTATATAACACAATCACTGAAAAATGCACAGTGCAAATTTTACAACTTCTAGCAAACTATGAAGATCAGTCTCTAGAGGATCAAAAATTGTTGTGTACACAGATGAAGACCCTGTTGCAGCAATAAGACATTAAAATTGTATCTACAACACTTTCAAAGTTTCTGGTGATAAGTGGCATTTACGCATCCCAAAAATGCTGCCAGCAAGACAAGCTTGAACTCTACCCCAAAAAACAACTAACAAAGTTACAGATTTCTAACTAGTCTTATAGCACTCAGCATCCATTTATAAACAAACATGCAAAAATTCTACTTTCCAGCTTTATTTTAAGTTGCTTTATTTTGAGTTTGAAAAATGTCACCGCAAAAATGAAAACCACTTTTTGAGAAAATTGACTTCAAAGTTTGACAAAGTTTACACTGGCATAACAAATGAACCATAATAGATACACATTTCTAACATGATTTAATAATTTTAGCTTCCATTTCTACACATGCAAGCAAATTTTGAGCAAATTATCTTCATCCTAAGTCTTATTATGTAAAAGACAATAGCATCAACCGTGGAAAAAAAGCATTAAAAATCCACAAATTTACATGATACACGTGTTCACGGAGGCAGAAGCAACTGTTCATCATCATGTATGCAATTGTCAGAATACTCACTGCAAAGGGAAAAAAGTATAATCCATGAAAGGAACTTAATCAAGTCCTGGAGAATAGAGAACTCCCTCCTTGCTCTGGAGCTCCCGACTTTCTGCTCGGCGGGCCTCTTCCATTCTCTTCCTCTTTCTTCTGGCACACTCAGAAGATTTTCTGGTGGCTGACTCGACTCTTTCTGCATCTTCCCTCTGGACATTCTGCACAGCCAGCTTTCCTCCCAGCAACTCCAGCTCCTCCATCACAGCCAGATGTGCAGAAGATCCCTTGTTGAACTTCTGCACACAGACTGCAACAGCAGTGTCCACGGTGCGGCGACCAGCCCATCTCTCCTTCGGACACATCCTCCAGACGAGGGAATGGAAAGACTCGTTTGAATTTTGGGTTTTTCCATCAAGGCACCTCTGTAACAACTGGGGATCTCCAAGGCGCTTGTAGACAGGCACAAGTGCCTCAGCAATGTCCCTTGGTAGGGGATGGGGGTGAGGTTTGAGGGTCTCTTTGCCTTCTTCAGCTCTCTTGAAGAAGCACCATGTTGGTTTTTCTGGAGTAGATGCAGGGCACCTGTCATGGTGAGGATCTTCATCCGTTGATAGTGTGTGGAAAAGGGAGGCCCAGACAGCATCTACCATTCCATCAAGGTCTCTAGGGTGGTCTTTGATGGCCCTTCCGTAGTAGTTTGTCAGTTTCGTAATCCGTGCATCGGTCAGTTTGCCCCTCCCACCAATGGGAGCCTTCTGTGCCTTCCTCCTCTCCACCAGATTCCTCAGTGCTGTCCCCATTCTTTTCGTCACATGATTGACACAGTCAAGTTTTTTCACCTGCACTCCCTCACCATACACTTTGGCCTCATTCACTTTGCTGTGTGCCTTCCCATCCCCATCCCCCAGCATGTCCATGTATCTGAAGTTGTGCAGGACTTCAGATCTGCGCCACAGAATCAACGCAGCCTCTACCTCCATTGCCTGGGAGGAGCAGTGGACTGTCTTCTGGCACTCCTCTTCATGATCTTCCTTCCAATCCTCAAATTCTGCAGAGTCTGGTTTTGGCCCCATCTCACATCCATGACAGTAGTTTGACACAGTCACATAGTCCACCACTAGACCAGAGTATATTTCGATCACAGTGCCTATACCACTGCGAGAGGTTCGCCCTCGTTTCTGCCAGCTCCCATCAAAAGAAACAGAAATGTCAAGCCGTCCATCAGCATCTGGCTCACCAAGATTCATTTCACCATACACCTGTCTCACTTGCTCTGCCGCTTCCTGAAGGTGCTTGTCAGCTGCCTGACGAGATCCGTAGTGAACAGCCTTCTGGTATTTTTGCCATGTCTTCAGGTGCATGGGTGGTGGCATGTTCATTAAGGCAAAAAACCTCCGCAGCTGAGTAAATCCAATACCCGTCGAGGTGGCAGCTATCGCAAGGCGGCGATTGATGTCAAATCCCTTCTGTACAGTGCCCGTCTTGGCTGAGGTCATAAGCTGACTGACAACAGTGCCACATGCAGAACACTGAACTGTGAGCTTGCAAGCGGTGCCCATCCTCGCTGTTTCGTCCTCTGTCACGTAGTAGGGCTGCTCACAGCTCTCACACTCAAAGGAAGAGAAAAGTTCGTTCAAACTTTTCAAATTCATGATGAAGTTCACATCCTCAGGGTGGTCTGCACTCGTAGCACTTTCTCTGGATGCTGAGCGATGGAATCGACGCAGTTTCTTTGCAGAGACGGCCTCACTCGAGGTGGACGCTGCTGAAGTCAGATCGCTTGATGTGGAAGCGATTGGAATCGGATCGCTCTCTGCAGATGCAGCTGCTAACGGATTGCTGATTTGCTGCTGCTTCTTCTTTCTTTTCTTTCCATGCGGGTGCGCGGTACGCCACTTCTTCGGTTTCTGAGGCATTTTCGTGTGCTAATTCGATCAAACAGACGCCATGTTGACTCTGCCGATTAGACCTCGTTGTCAGTGACGGAGAGCACCGAACACTGCTTCGGGTATTCCCGTAGTCGCGTCGGCAAGCCTCGCTCGGCTTCGGGCGTGATCACGCTCTGACCTCCAGACAAGCCGGCCAATCAGAGGCAAGGCCGTCTCTTTCCGTGGTTTTCATTGGTTTGCACTGGGTTCCGATTTTCGCCTGTAGTTCATTCGTATCATATTCCTCTGCGCCGGAACTAGGCTCAGCTGAAGGCTACGTGATTGGGCTTTCCGCTGATACCAAACATCGGACATTTTTCCTAGAGAAAGAACTCGTATCCAAGCACTCTAAATGACAGTTTTTGACAACCAGGTTGTGCTTTTTCAAAACTTCGGTTATGGGTACCTCTCTGAAATAATTAATTAATAAATAAAGGAATCTACAGTTTGTAAATCGATCGCGCTCACGTGTTGTGGAGACTCTACAGACTTCATTTCTGTGTTAAACTCAAAACTCGATTTTTGATGATTTTTTTACGAAGTAGCAAAGGCCGTGTGCCCCCTTAACCCTCTGCGCCCCGTCGGCGGTCATAACCGCCGAAGTAGTTACCTCCCCTCACAGCCGTCGGCGGGTATAGTCGACAAACAGATAGGCATGTTTGAATCTGGCGCCGTTCGCTATGAATGTTGGGATTGTGAAAGCTCTCTACGCATGGAGACTGCGCAGAAGAGCCTCGCTTTCATAATAACAGTCGCCATATTTTTTCACTGCAAGTACGCGAATTTAGATCGAATTTTGAAGTTGCTGATTGAGATAGACACGCTGCTGCGCGATTTAGACTGCGCAATGGCTGAGCTGGATCGTGATGAAGAGTGAATCTTCGAAATATTGTTTGATTCGGACTCTGAAGAAGAATTCCATGGGTTTACAGAGGAAGATTTGATCGAGTTCGCCGCAGACAGTGACTCCGATGATGAAATCGAAGTTGAACAAGCCCAGTCGAAGATTCCGTGTGCATACGACCACTCATGGTTGCCGGAGTGCCAGACCACGCCCTCTCCTCAACATGTGCCCGACGACATATCGGAATCCGATGCTTTTCGTCTGTATTTCAACGATGAAGTCGTTGACTTGATGGTTGACGAAACAAATCGCTACGCTGATCAAGTGAAAGCGAAGGAAGGAAGCGACGCGGGAATCTATTCTCGAGTGAATCAGTGGCAGCCTGTCACTCGACCCGAGATGGCTGCATTTCTCGCCGTGCTGCTACTGACAGGACTGACTGGCAGATCTTCCTATAGCCTGCTCTGGACGACCGATCCGATCCTCGAGATGCCTGGATTTAGAAAGATCATGTCCAGGAACAGGTATTCGGCCATCCTGAGCTTTCTCCACCTCAACAACAACGAGACTGCCAAGCCAAAACAGGATCCAGACCATGACAAGCTCCACAAGGTGAGATCGTTTATCGATCTGCTGATCCCCCTGTGGCAGAGGTTTTTCTCCCCTGGGAAAGAAGTTTCTGTGGATGAGAGTATGGTGGCTTTCAAAGGCCGAACTGAACTGATGCAATACATGCCTTCGAAACCCAGCAAGTGGGGGATGAAAACCTGGGCGCTGGCTGACTCTGCCACTGGGTATGTGTGGAACTGGAAGATGTACATAGGCAAAGAAACTGTCCCACGGGAGCATGGTGTGGGTCATCATGTAGTGTGTTCCCTGACCCAACCACTCTTTGGAAAGGGACACATCACATACACGGACAATTTCTTTTCCTCCCCTGGCCTCTTCCAAGAACTGGTGCAATGTGGGTCAGGAGCCTGTGGCACTTTTCGTGCAAATCGACGAGGAGTTCCCGACTCCATCAAGCAGACCAAGCCAACTGCTGAACGACCACTCAACACTGATCGAGATGACAAGATCCTCTACATGACCTGGCAGGACAAGAGACCAGTCAACTTGATGACAACCGTCCACACCACCCAGACCTTCATGAAGGAAGTCAGGTCCAAACACCACCCCAACAAGAA
>JAWQFJ010001368.1:93642-144841 GCA_034096865.1 Theodoxus fluviatilis
TCATAACCGCCGAAGTAGTTACCTCCCCTCACAGCCGTCGGCGGGTATAGTCGACAAACTGATAGGCATGTTTGAATCTGGCGCCGTTCGCTATGAATGTTGGGATTGTGAAAGCTCTCTACGCATGGAGACTGCGCAGAAGAGCCTCGCTTTCATAATAACAGTCGCCATATTTTTTCACTGCAAGTACGCGAATTTAGATCGAATTTTGAAGTTGCTGATCGAGATAGACCCGCTGCTGCGCGATTTCGACTGCGCAATGGCTGAGCTCGATCGTGATGAAGAGCGAATCTTCGAAATATTGTTTGATTCGGACTCTGAAGAAGAATTCCATGGGTTTACAGAGGAAGATTTGATCGAGTTCGCCGCAGACAGTGACTCCGATGATGAAATCGAAGTTGAACAAGCCCAGTCGAAGATTCCGTGTGCGTACGACCACTCATGGTTGCCGGAGTGCCAGACCACGCCCTCTCCTCAACATGTGCCCGACGACATATCGGAATCCGATGCTTTTCGTCTGTATTTCAACAATGAAGTCGTTGACTTGATGGTTGACGAAACAAATCGCTACGCTGATCAAGTGAAAGCGAAGGAAGGAAGCGACGCGGGAATCTATTCTCGAGTGAATCAGTGGCAGCCTGTCACTCGACCCGAGATGGCTGCATTTCTCGCCGTGCTGCTACTGACAGGACTGACTGGCAGATCTTCCTATAGCCTGCTCTGGACGACCGATCCGATCCTCGAGATGCCTGGATTTAGAAAGATCATGTCCAGGAACAGGTATTCGGCCATCCTGAGCTTTCTCCACCTCAACAACAACGAGACTGCCAAGCCAAAACAGGATCCAGACCATGACAAGCTCCACAAGGTGAGATCGTTTATCGATCTGCTGATCCCCCTGTGGCAGAGGTTTTTCTCCCCTGGGAAAGAAGTTTCTGTGGATGAGAGTATGGTGGCTTTCAAAGGCCGAACTGAACTGATGCAATACATGCCTTCGAAACCCAGCAAGTGGGTGATGAAAGCCTGGGCGCTGGCTGACTCTGCCACTGGGTATGTGTGGAACTGGAAGATGTACGTAGGCAAAGAAACTGTCCCACAGGAGCATGGTGTGGGTCATCATGTAGTGTGTTCCCTGACCCAACCACTCTTTGGAAAGGGACACATCACATACATGGACAATTTCTTTTCCTCCCCTGGCCTCTTCCAAGAACTGGTGCAATGTGGGACAGGAGCCTGTGGCACTTTTCGTGCAAATCGACGAGGAGTTCCTGACTCCATCAAGCAGGCCAAGCCAACTGCTGAACGACCACTCAACACTGATCGAGATGACAAGATCCTCTACATGACCTGGCAGGACAAGAGACCAGTCAACTTGATGACAACCGTCCACACCACCCAGACCTTCATGAAGGAAGTCAGGTCCAAACACCACCCCAACAAGAAGAGGATTGTGGAGAAGCCTGCTGCCATCGAGGCCTACACTCGACACATGGGAGGAGTGGACAGGGCAGACCGCCAACTATCCAACTACCTGATGTCCCACCGGTGTGCCAAATGGTGGAAGAAGCTCTTCTTCTATCTTCTGGAAATGTGCTTCTGCAACGCCCTGGTCATCTGGAAATTCAAAAAAGCTGGTGCCAGGGTGAGTGCAGAAAAGTTCCGTCTGCAGATTGCCCATGGCCTCCTTTCTGGCTACCAGGGGTCCACAGCAAGGCATCGAGGAAGAATGGCTGCCACTCCCCCTGACAGGCTTGTGAGAGGTGAGCATTACATTGCCATCAATCCCCATCGTCTGCCCTCAGGGAGAATATCCCAGCCCGACTGTGTGGTTTGCTCTGACAGGGATGTCAAGGGGCACCAGACTCAGTACATTTGTGAGAAGTGCCAAGTGCCTATGTGTTTTTATCCCTGTTTCAAGAGATATCATACCTTGATGTCCTTCAAGGTGGCCTGCACCCCTAATCTGCACAAAGAGTAGGCCCTACAGTTGATTCATCCACTCAAATAAAGGTTTGAAACTTATCACTTTGTTTTTTATTTGTGTTGTCTCTTTTTTATTTTTTTTATCATATTGTATTGCATGGACATAAATTTCAGTGGGTCTATCAGAAAGAGCATTCAATTTTCTATCTTTCCTCCAAAAATGTTGCCTCTATAGCAAAGAATAAAATAATTGTATATTTTTAAACAGAAGAGGGGTCTCGGTTTTGGGGCAGCTCCAGAAAATAACTGGCTGCAGGGAGTAAAAACGGGGGAAAATTCATGGCGTCCAGAGGGTTAATAAAGAAAACTGGAAACGCCACGGGTTTGCCTCCTCCCTGTCTTGTACATCAATGGACCAGGAGCCTGCATCACCAACCAGGCACAACATCACCTTGGCTCCACCACACATACAAATACAAATTGGGCAGACAACCAGGCACAACATCACCTTGGCTCCACCACACATACAAATACAAATTGGGCAGGCAAGCAGGCAAAAGATAAATGGAGAGCCAAATGGACTAGAGATTCCAAGGAGCTAGCAGGGCAAGCACAACCCAACATTCACATCCAGTCCGTGGTGAGGACCCGCAGCTCACCTCAGCCATGGCAAGCTCCTCCTGGACCTCGGGCTCTACCTGGGCCTCTAGCACTCCCACAGCATAGCGCTCGATGGGCGACAGCTGGAAATAAAGTATGCACACACAGGAATTAGATACTTCACGTTTGGAATTCTCACATGCTTGCTAGTAATCAGAGAGTGTCATATCGAGCCATTTATAAATAAAATTCAGACAATTTGCTTACAAAATAAAAATACTTCTGAAGAGACACTGAATGAATCGACTCAGCCACTACTCACTGACTTGGGAAAGAGTGGCATTACCTGACACCAGGAAGCTAGCTATATCAGGCCTAAGAAAGCCACACTGGTTACCTCCTTGTCCAGCTGGGACAGCTCCATCTCAGCTCGGGACATCTCCTCACTCTGCCTGGCTTCCGCCTCCTTCTCGTCCCATGGGATGTCCTCATCAAACTCGTCCAGCTCTGCCTTCTGTTCTGCCTTGACCAGACTGGCGGCCATGGCGTCCGTCTCATCCTCAGCCTTGCCTAAAGCCTGTGGCAAACAAGGCAACATTAGCCAAGGCAACAAAGAGCAACAAAGAGCTTTTAAATTAATCAAGGCCCATAGGCAGCAGACAAGGCCCACCCACCATACTAAGTCATGGACCTTTGACAGCTGTCTTTGCCATTGCTAGGAACAACCACAACACAGATATAGCTATCTCCTGCAGCTCAGTTGGCACAGCTAGTGAAATACCAATACTCAAGTAGTTTGTGGAAAGCAGGGCAAAGACATGGCAAGAGTTACACAGAGGTGAGCAACTTGCAAGCTAGGCCATTGTTAACATCTGTCAACATGCAGATGTAAAGGCCATCAGATGTTGACACATGTTGACACCAGCCTATGCAGATGTAAAGGCCATCAGATGTTGACACATGTTGACACCAGCCTATGCAGATGTAAAGGCCATCAAATGTTGACACCAGCCTATGCAGATGTAAAGGTCATCAAATGTTGACACCAGCCTATGCAGATGTAAAGGCCATCAAATGTTGACACCAGCCTATGCAGATGTAAAGGCCATCAAATGTTGACACCAGCCTATGCAGATGTAAAGGTCATCAAATGTTGACACCAGCCTATGCAGATGTAAAGGCCATCAAATGTTGACACCAGCCTATGCAGATGTAAAGGTCATCAAATGTTGACACCAGCCTATGCAGATGTAAAGGTCATCAAATGTTGACACCAGCCTATGCAGATGTAAAGGTCATCAAATGTTGACACCAGCCTATGCAGATGTAAAGGTCATCAAATGTTGACACCAGCCTATGCAGATGTAAAGGCCATCAAATGTTGACATTAGCCTATGCAGATGTAAAGGTCATCAAATGTTGACACATGTTGACACCAGCCTATGCAGATGTAAAGGCCATCAAATGTTGACACCAGCCTATGCAGATGTAAAGGTCATCAAATGTTGACACCAGCCTATGCAGATGTAAAGGCCATCAAATGTTGACACCAGCCTATGCAGATGTAAAGGTCATCAAATGTTGACACCAGCCTATGCAGATGTAAAGGCCATCAAATGTTGACACCAGCCTATGCTTGCATGTGGTTCCCCGTAAGAAACTTGGAAACTTTGATAAGGAACAAGTTTCTGAACCCTAACATAATCAAGGCAGAGTGTCATTTGCAATTAACCCTCTGGACGCCATTAATTTTTCACGGATTTTACTCCCTGCAGCCAGTTATTTTCTGGACGTGCCCCAAAACCGAGACCCCTCTTCTGTTTAAAAATATACAATTATTTTATTATTTGCTATAGAGGCAAACTTTTTGGAGGAAAGATGGAAAATTGAATGCTCTCTCTGATAGACACACTGAAATTTATGTCCATGCAATACAATATGATTTAAAAATAAACTGAGACAACACCAATTAAAAAACGTGTCGAGTGACAGGCTGCCACTTACTCACTCGAGAATAAATTCCCGCATCGCTTCCTTTCTTCACCCTCACTTGACCAGCGTAGCGATTCGTTTTGTCGATCATCAAGTCAACGACTTTATTAGTTGAAATAGAGATAAAAAGCATCCGATTTAGATACCTCATCGGGCACATGTTGAGGAGAGTCCATGCGCGAATTTAGAAGTTACCGATCGAGGTAGACACGTTGTTGCGCGATTTCAATTGCGCACGCTGGCTCAGAAATGATTTGAGTTCGATTCTGATGAAGAGCGAATCTTTGAAATATTGTTCGATTCTGACTCGGAAGAAGAATTCCATGGCTTCACAGAGGAAGATTTGGTTGAGTTTGCCACAGCAACCAAGAGTGGTCACACGCAGACGGAATCTTAGACTGCGCTGGTTCAACTTCGATTTTGTCATCGGAGTCACTGTCTGCGGCAAACTCGACCAAATCTTCCTCTGTGAAGCCATGGAATTCTTCTTCCGAGTCCGAATCGAACAATATTTCGAAGATTCGCTCTTCATCAGGATCGAGCTGAGTCATTTCTGGGCCAGCGTGCGCGATCGAAATCGAGCGGCAGCGTGTCTACCTCGATCAGTAACTTAAAAATTCGATCTAAATTTGCGCACGTGCAGTGAAACAATATGGCGACTATTATTATGAAAGCAAGGCTCTTCTGTGCAGTCTCCATGCGTAGAGAGCTCTAACAATCCCAAGATTCATAGCAAACAGCGCCAGATTCAAACATGCCTATCAGTTTGTCGACTATAACCGCCGACGGCTGTGAGGGGAGGTAACTACTTCGGCGGTTATGACCGCCGACGGCGCTCAGAGGGTTAACCACTATATCAATATTAGATGACTATTGAGGAATAAAACCTATCATTGGGCGCTGCATAGAGGCGACTGGGGTAAAATTCCCCCAAAAGAATTTCCTATTAAAACCAGACAAAAATAAATATCATCATCTTCATCATATGAGAAGAGTGAAAATGTTGGAAAAATGGCAGTCAAATTCTGCAACATCGCAGTGGACAGAGGCCCCATCCACACACCACCACTACACTCCCTAAGTGCCAACAGGAGCACTTTGGATTTGACGATGAGCTTGACAAAGAGGTCCGACCATGGAGGGTTCCTTGTTGTCCACTACCAACCCAAGCACTCCAGAGTGGAGAGCCCAGTGAGAAAGTGGAACTTTGGTGTAGCTGTCACTACTGCAAGCTGCAAACACGTAAGTCTGGGCTTGTTGTGGAAACAGCAACTCTACAGAGCAGATCCTGCTCCTCTCTCTCAGCATCTGGCATCACTAGGGCTTTGGCACCACCATCGCAACCACGTTCCTCATGCTAGGTGGACTCCATAATCATGGTCACGTTATAGATGGCCTGACGAGTCACGAAGCATGTTGAGTGCCACCAAGAGGCAAACAAGCTCTCTGTCAATCAGACTGTAAAGACTCGGTGACTGATGCTTCAGAACACCAGAAACTCGGTGCATGCGACACTTCTCTCCAGGCAGTTGGACTGACAGCAAAAACGGTCAACTCGAAGTTGCAACAGAGTTCTGAAGAAACCCAATACATTTCCTCTGTAGCTCCTGCACTTTATACATGCATGGAAACGAGATACATAGAAAATGAGTTTTTCTCTCTCCATGGTCACCAACAACTAGTACTAGTCACAGCTTGTCCCACTCACGGGCAGCACAGGCCTCATCCTTCACAGAAATACAATGTAAATGGCTGAACACTCAGCAGCCCCTCATCTCGTCACCAGAAGGGACGTGCAAGCAGTGACCCAGCCTTACTGATGCACTCACCTGTTCAAACTGGGCAAGGACTTGACCCGAGATGTTGGACTCCCCTTCCTCCGTCTCCATAGGAGTTTCCACAGGCCTCTCTCTCCTCAAGGCCTTCTCCTGGGCTTCCCGCTCCTTCTCCTTGGCCAGCGAGTCCAGGCCAGAGGGCTCCGCAAACAGCTCCTTGATGGTTTGCTGCAACCCAAACCATCATCAGCACAAAGCACTCTACAAGGAGGCTCAATGCACAGACTCTACTATACAGTGCAACCACTGACTGCTCCAAGAAGAACAAGCAATAGAAATAGCAAGACTCTCAGACGTTGCCTTGTTGTCTACTACCAACCCAAGCACTCATGATGTGGAGTGATTGGTGTGAAGAGTAGAGCATTGCTGTTGCTGACCCCACTACAAGCTGCAGACAGGTAGACCTGCAGATGCTGTGGAGGCAGCAAAGGAAATTCACCTGTTAGTTGCAGCCTCTATATATGTCAACCAATTATGCTGAATTTCAAAATGCTGGTTTACAAGTGGTGTCAATCACATCCTGGCAACCAATTCATCGTAACATTTTTGTTTACTACAATCCTCAAAGCTATCACGCTGAAAACTCACCTCCTTGAAGAAGGCAGTTGTGAAGTTTCCACCCTCAATGGCAAGGTCACCCAGAAGCCGCTTCTGGTTGGCTTTCTTGAGAATGTTTTCCTCCACAGTCATCTCACAGATCAGCCTGTAAATCAGGACACACCATAATGATGCATCGGTGAATGCCAACTTTCAAAACAATGTTGAAAAGCCATATTATATTTACATACACAAACGAACACAAACAACTCTCTGTGAGACAAAGAACTGCATAAGAAGTGTTGACGGGCAATAACAATACACAATTGTTAGTGACTAATTGTACTCCAGCAGTAACATTGGTCATCATGGGAGGTCACCATCCGACAACTCAGCGAATACAAGGTAACTGCAAAGACCTTCCATAATAGAGGAGACCCTGTGTTCTACAAGGTGTCCAATGTGGGGAGTTCAGACCCTGCACACTGATAGATGCAGAGTGAGGGGCCGGCCTACCTGTAGATGTGCACGTCCCTGGTCTGGCCAATCCTGTGACAGCGGTCCTGGGCCTGGGCGTCCATGGTGGGGTTCCAGTCACTGTCGTAGAAGATGACCGTGTCTGCCCCCGTCAGGTTTACTCCAATGCCTCCAGACCTCGTCGACAGGATGAAGCAGAATATTCTCTTGTCAGCGTTGAACCTCTCCATGAGGGCCTGCACATAACAAAAGTGGAATCAGTAAGTGTGACTGGACTACAACAGAGTAGAGGACATGGGCAAGACAGATCTCAAACACAGAAAGCCAAAATTAATATTCAAAAGGAGTCAACAGCTGGTAAGAGCAAACATATCCAAAGCAAAGCCAATCTGAGGACAGCTTTACTGGCCAAACATTTCCCAGTCCACAATATTAAATTCACTGCACACCAAGTATCATGGATAACAAAATGCCATTAGAAGCAAGCAACACAGACTTGAGGGCATTTCCAACAGTTATCGGATTTTCACCTGTCTCTGGTCCACTTTGGTAGTTCCATCCAGACGGAGGTAGCGGTGGCCATGGAAGTTGAGGAAGGTCTCAAACACGTCCAGCATCTTGGTCATCTGGGTAAAGATGAGGACTCGGTGGTTCCCGGACTTGAGATCCCGCAGCAACCCGTCCAATGCTTGCAGCTTGCCTGCAGTCACAGATGACTCGTCAGCAAATAAACAAACAAACAAAACCCTCGGCTCAGTAAACAATTCCACATATCAGTATCTGCTCTTTCCTCTCCTCTGCCTCTCCACATCCTATCAGTCCTACCATTCTTGCAATACCTGTGCATGCAGAATCCAGCTGTAAATGCAGTTTGGCTTTGGCTTCATGCACACCATGTCTATCATTACATTTACAGGCATCTCCATGCTACACATCTACTAGCAGGTGATGTATTGGCTCACCACAGTCGTATTGAATGAGGCGGAGCTCTGGGAACTGCACCCTGCTGTTGGTCATGATCTTGTGGTAGGGCGCCGTGCCGGAAGACAGCTGCTGGTGGATCCTGAACTCCCGACACTTCAAGTCATTGAGGTAGGAAGGGTGTGGATGGGACACTCTCATCTGAATGCAGGGGGCTGCGACAGGGGGTGTTGCAAACACAAACCTGCAGAGCAAAAGAAAAGAATCCATGTTCATGTATGCCCTGAATGATGGCTCAAAAAGTAGAATGCAAGTAAAGACGACGTGAGACAAGATCCAATATGCACCACACCCAAGCAGTCCGTCGTGCGTTTCTGGACCAAGCCTTAACTGTGCCATCTATAGAGAACGTAAATGCAGAAAACTGCAATCATTCCTGCCAACTACTATCTGCAACAAAAATCTGGTGCATAGCGGGAAGTGAATAATACTAGCACATTCCACAAAACGCTCAAAGCAATGTTGACTCTTTTATAATGTGAACATTTTGACTGCAATGCAGTGGCCCAGAGTGTTGACACCCATCAGATGCACAGCTTCGTAGCTTTCATATCAAATGCAGTCCCTACCTTTCCAGGAGGGCTTGGGTATCACGGAATCTCTCCTCGGGTGTGAGCACGGCCCCCCTCAGGTGGCTGGTCATCTGCCAGAAGTGGTTGGGATGCTCAGGATTGCTGCAGGCGACAGTGGCCTCGATGTGGGCAGGGCCTAGGCCCCTCCAGGTGTCGTTCACGGCCCCTGACCTCTCTGGTGCGCGGCACTGCTGGGCAAGATCCATCAGGTCCTGGGGCCAGACTGGGTCACTGCTGCAGCGCTTGGCATTGGTCCGCGCCAGGTAGTCCAGCTTCTGCCCCCGCTGCCGAACTCTCTTCTCTACGAGTGCTTTCTGAAATGGGAGGTGACACTCGAGTTAAGCAGGGCACATAACACCCTGTGTTAACTTGGCCTTAGCAGCTGGAGCTTTGCTCAAGTCCTCCATCCTAAGAACCTGTTTTCCATTACACTGAAGCTTTCAATCCTCCCTCCCTCCCTTCAACAGGGCACAGCATAGCGTGGTTACACACTGCACAGAACTTTCTCGACATCATTTCAAGAATCTCTCATTGTGTGGTTGGGGTTTTCCCGACATCCTTCACGCAGGCTACAGGGTTACACTCACCAGGTAGAAAGGAGTCTTCCTCTCCTCCTTCCTGGCGTGCTGCCTGGCAGCGGTGCTGGTCAGGGCAGCGCCACTGGAAACTTCAGCCTGGACTAGAAAATACAAGAGAGACATTTTGCTGTGGCAAAATCAAACTGCTACACAGCCTTAACTTCCTGTTCAAAAGCACAAGAGCTTCAAGTTTGTGTCAAGCTGAAGACAGCAAGAAGACACATACACTAAACAGCCAAATGCTAGGTAGACTAAAACACATAATTAACTCTCAAGTTTCTTGAGGTGGTCATGAACACCTTGTCTGGACACCGAAGTACTCCACACACAGCACTGATCAAGGGCTTGGAGCTATCCCAAGCAAGGATGGATGGAGTTTTATGGCTTATCAGCCTTTGTAGGCTATGTAGGACCATTTAGCATGAAAATCACTGGAATAGTTGAGTCATCGCAAATCAACTCACTATGTCCCTAGTTATTTGCCTCTCATGAATGGCATAGGGAGACATAGTGGGGTTTTTCCTCATTTCCAACCCACAGGGGTCCCATGCAAGGAGACAAGCCTTTACAGTTCAATTTCATGAAATGCTCCAAGAGACACCCATCTCTGAGTGCAAGGTGAACAGACTTGCCCATGCAAAGCTTCCAAGTGTCAGAGCAGACTGGTCTACTCCCAACCTGTGGGTCACAGTGATTTTCTAATGACAGAGGGAGCATCACATTTCAACGCGGCAATGATAAATACATGTATCCATCATCGACTGGAAATAAGCAACAAAAACAAGCAACAGCTTGCATCCCCACTGGCTGTAGCAGCTATGCCTGCCTACCTGTGGCGGTAGTGGTGGTGGTGCTGGCGGAGACCTCGGTGGCCTTGACCACACTGCTGGCAGTGGCGGCAACGCCCTTGGCCTGGCCTGGGGCACTGCTGGCAGCAGTCCCGGCTCCACTGGCTGCAACACATGACACCAGCTTCAATGAGGGCCTGCTTTCCCCCACAGCCTCATTCATCTTTCCTTTTTTTGGAATTAGTATCACTTGATAATGGAAGCTGTGTGAAGGAACATTACAACCACAAGAAGGGCAAAGCCCATACGACTCACATGCTTGACCTATCAAGTCACTATGTATGTTTTTTGAGGCCTTGTCATCATACACCATCATGCCACATTTGGTGTTGATAGACTAAATAGTCTCCGAGAAAAATCCAACGTTTAAGTTTTTTACGGACGCCCGGACGGACGCCCGGACGGACGGACGGACGACACGGCTCAGTACATAGACTCACTTTTGCTTCGCATGTGAGTCAATAAAAGCAGTCGTTATAAACAAGTGTGCTACACCACTTTGATCCTTTATTGGCTGCTTTCAGTTGAACTGCCTTAAAACCCATCAATTTATGTGTCACGCAATCACAGGCAAAGACATATTTTCAAATACATCGATGCCTTTGTCACTGCCATTATTAGGAATAACAAAATTACAATGCCAGTGAAAAGGTTAGTATATGGAAGCCACGTCAGAAACTAAGACCAAAGAAAATACAGGTTCAAACGAAAATAATGGTATGTTGAAACTCAGGAGCTACTTTGGTGTTTATGTGTGCCTGTATGAGTGCATGCAAGGTCATTCTTGTGTGCGTGTGTGCATACAAGAGTGCCCTCACCTTTGGAGGAGGCAACAGTGTTGGGAGTGCAGATAGCGGTGGGGGTAGCACTGGTGGGAACAAGTTGTTGTCCACTGGGGGTTTGCACCACCGTCCATAGGCCACCTACATTAAAGCCCAGCCATTCAAATCAGCTCTCTACACCACCATTCACAGGTCATGTAGAATGAAATGCAGGCAAATCTTCTCTCCATGAATCACAAAGGCCAGTAAGATAAATTCTTCATACATGTAGGACTTTGGAGTGCCTAGTTTGACATGCTGGCAAATCAAATCCGCTCAGTACATCACTGAGTACTGACTACCTTGTGTGATGCTCATGACCATCACAACTCTTGTGGGCCACTGGTGCCTTGTCAGAAACACTGGCAAATATGTGACCCATTTCTGGAAACCAGTCTTAACTCGCAATCATCGAAACAGCACTACACAGCTCTGAAGGTGGTGGGGGTCTGCCTGTGCGAAATTGAGGTTTTCGGTTCATTGCATTCTCTAATAATTAATCTATAAAATGGTATAAGTTTTATGTCTTAAAAATGTATTTAAGTGCATTAAAAAATTAATTAAAGTTATAATTGTGATAATTTAGAGCATTTTTATTTGCCAAAATCGACCAATTTTGACCCTGCAAAACAACACGTAACCCTTGCAGAACCTCAACACATGGTCTTTCGCGCGCTTTCTTTCGTTTCTTCTGCTGTGCAAAAAATCAAGATGATTGGATAATTTTAAGACCCTGTTGCTAAGGAGAATGTGTGAGGATTGCATGCAAAACTTTGAGGTCCGTTTTCTCAAAACAAGTCGCGACTGAGTTTTCAACTTCAACTCGTTATAACTTCCACAATTTTTGAGCTACCAGGTTTGTTTTGGTGTCAAATTAATCAGAAAACTCTGTAGAATTAAAAAATATAAACATCTCAAAAATGATAAAATCCACCTTAAGACTGGTTTGGTGGTGCGGGGTCACATATAGGAAAAGCCATGATCAATTACACTGATACAAGCACAATTGTACTTTTCCAATCTCCAGAATAACCACAGGTCCAGAATTGTATCATTTATACAATTAATATCAAAGTACCACAAAATGCACTCATGTTCCAAGATATTTCAGAAACAGGTTCTACTCTCTGTTCATGGGCAAAGTATTGATTACGAGTCAATACTCCCCACACACAAACGCCAACCCCCCACCCCACCCTCTCAATAATTCAACACCCCACAACTTACACATGCCACTTTTTATTGGTGGCAGATTACAAGAATGAGATGAAGATAAATAGTTAGAAGAAGTGGTGGTGGTGTGAGATGGGGGTAGAGAGCGACAGGGAAACAGCAAGACATAAAACAGAACTGGTGAAGCCAAAGCAACGTAGGTCAAAGTGAGCATGACAAGACAGAAGGCGAGTACCTGTGAAACTGCCAGACAGAAGGCGAGTACCTGAGAGACCGCTAGGTAGAAGGACTCGGGTGCCATGCTCACTGGTGGCGGGGACGTACACCTTGGTGC
Organism: Theodoxus fluviatilis; assembly: GCA_034096865.1. NCBI lineage: Eukaryota > Metazoa > Mollusca > Gastropoda > Cycloneritida > Neritidae > Theodoxus > Theodoxus fluviatilis. Next base: position 106,314 of record JAWQFJ010001368.1, read on the forward strand.
CATTCTCCGAGGGCTGGATCTGCAGTGTGATGGGCTGAGAGGACACTGGAAACAGCAACATCTTCACTGTCAATCAGCGCTCCACATAATAGCAGACAGATATGCAAAAATGCAACATTTGGTTGAGACTGAGCCAAGTTCCTTCCTTAACCCTCTCTGTTCAGGCAGTGAAACTAAGACAGGCTGCTAGAAGTAAGAAATTTGTGTTTTAAGTGCAGCTTCCTGGAGACATATGCATCATTTCCCACTCTGAGGGAAAATGAGCATCTAAAAAGAATGACATGATATGAAACGGATATGCCGGAGTGGAACTACACTGACAATGCTCAGACCTTAGTTTGATGGGAAACATACATGAAACTGAAGCAACCTCCTTGTACCGACTTTTACCGTGTTGAACTAATGGCGGGTATACAGACTTATACCAACTGAACAACAAAGGGTTAACCTTTAGAGCGCCGCCACTTTTCGTCATTGCTTTACTCCAGAGCCACAAATTTTATAATGTGTGGTCAAATTCAACACCGTGATTACTTAAAAAATCATCATTTATTACCTATTCAAGCTTTGAAGTAGATTTTTGGAGGGTGGGTAGAAAAATGGATGGCCTACATGGCGCAACTAATGAAAATGCCATAGAATGTTTTTTCAGATGCTAAAAAATCATGGAACACAGACAAAAAAAAAAAAAAAAAAAAAAAATTCACTGTGTTTTCCTACACTGCTCTATGTATTCAAGAATACAACAGTTTTTGATGAAAATGCAAAAGTGCATATAGTCTCCAAGTAATGGAGATACATCTGAAAATGTTTTAGGGTAAAACTAAAACAAAAAAAATCCTACAATTACTTACGCTAGGGAAGTCAGCCAAGTCATTTTCATCTGAATCAAGCTTCCGCTCCTCTCAGTCTCGATCTACACTACAGACCACAACTGACTACACATCGGTCGTAGCACTGTGAGTCACTGTGTTTTCCTACACTGCTCTATTTATTCAAGAATACAACAGCTTTTGATTACTTGGAAATACATCTGAAAATGTTTTAGGGTAAAACAACAAAACAAGAAGGGCAAAGCCCATACGACTCACATGCTTGACCTTGACCTTTATATGACCTTGACCTTCAGGTGACCTTCACGGTCAAGGTCAAACAACTAAACCTACCAATGACATCATACACTAAGAAATGCTTTACACATTTTCCCTACCAAAATACATGTGACCTTGACCCAAGGTCAAGGTCATCCAAGGTCATGCAACACAAAGCTGTTAATTCAAGACATAGGAAGCACAATGGTGCTTATTGGCACTTTCTACCATGAGATATGGTCACTTTTAGTGGTTCACTACCCCATTTTGGTCACATTTCATAAGGGTCAAAGTGACCTTGACCTTGATGATATGTGACCAAATGTGTCTCATGATGAAAGTATAACATGTGCCCCACATAATTATTAAGTTTGAAACAGTTATCTTCCATAGTTCAGGGTCAGGGTCACTTCAAAATATGTATACAATCCAACTTTGAAGAGCTCCTGTGACCTTGACCTTGAAGCAAGGTCAACCAAACTGGTATCAAAAGATAGGGATTACTTTGCCCTATATACCATATATAGGTCAGGTATCCAATCTCAAAAACTTCAGAGAAAATTGAGAAAATGTGAAAAACGACTGTCTTTTAGACAACATTTATGGCCCCTGCGACCTTGACCTTGAAGCAAGGACAAGTCACTATGTATGTTTTTTGAGGCCTTGTCATCATACACCATCATGCCACATTTGGTATTGATAGACTTAATAGTCTCCGAGAAAAATCCAACGTTAAAGTTTTCAGACGCCCGGACGGGACGCCCGGACGGACGAAAAGGGTGAGTACATAGACTCACTTTTGCTTCGCATGTGAGTCAAAAATCCTACAATTACTTACGCTAGGGAAGTCAGCCAAGTCATTTTCATCTGAATCAAGCTTCCGCTTGTTTCGATCTACAGACCACCACACATCATCAAAGCACGTGCTTGCCTCTCTACCCCTCCATCTCCCATCACAATGTCAGTAAAGCCTTTGAATTCATATTCTGAGAGTCAGAATCGAAAAATAACTCCACAAGCGCTTCAACTTCTTTGTCAGTTGCCATACCGGCAAAGAAAAAAGTCCCGTTCACAAACGACAAAGACGCAACTTTGTGGGAAAATTCGTAGAAAATTCGCAGCACGTTCTCTAAATCTCCAAAATGGCGGATCTCGTTGCCACGTGATCCCTGCACAAGACTGATATTTTTAGAACAGCATGACCCAAAGGCTGCGTTAGGCAAGTAAACAAAGCACGTCACTATCGCTCAGCGCACTGATGCAAGCTTCTAACCATGGAGGAGGTAGGAACCCTTGATATAATATATATATAACCCTTGATATAACCCTCGATAATGCACACTTTAGAGATATCTTAAGAGCTGTCGAGAGGTGAAGTAATTCTTCTGTCAAAAGGACAGGAAAACTTCATAAGTACTAATAAGTAGGAAGAAATCATAAAAGATCCAGTCTTCGTTCTATTGCATATTATGCACACACACATTAGCACGAGTTTGTGTATGCATGCGTGCATGTACGGTTTGAGCATGCACACACACACACTACAGCAAGCAAACACGCATGCACACACAGTATCAACACAGTTTACACTCAAGCCAGACATGCTTGGGATGCCCACCTTGGATCTGCTGGGAAAGCATCCTGGGTAAGGAGCCAGGGGAGGAAGTGGGAAGGCCAGAGGCAGCTGGGACAGAGGTCGTCACCGCGGTGACAAGCTGCACCTTGTTGCCAGAGGACACAGCCAGCTGTGTGGGCCTCATCAGTGGTCGCAGTCCCGTCCCAGCTGTAACACACAAGGTAAAACTTGTCTGACACTTCATGCCTCACAACCCGGCTACAAACAGGCAACAATGAAGAGTCCTTTATGCCCTCTGTAGAAATGCTGCATTTCATTTCTGATGCTGCATCACACCTCAGTGCATGGCAAGAGCACGGGCTGCATTTGAACTCCTATATTATGGCGTAGAGCAGATTTCAGAAGAGAACACTTCAGAAGGAGCGATCTTAAATACACTGAAACCATGGAGTTCTCCAACTCACCTGCTGGAGAGGAAGTGACTATTGGAGCTGTGCCTCGAACTGGTGCCGTCCTGATGATCTGCACCGGAGATGATGGACCGGCCCGGCAGATAGGCACAAGAGGTGATGATCGCCCAGACTGGAAGAAAACGCAGGAATTGCAATCAATGATCATCTTTGCACAGTCAGTTATGCAAAGCTTTCACATGACAGCTGGATTGGCTGCAAAGATTAATATAAAAGTTAATAAGATCTGCTGACAATCAACAGTGTGTTAATTCATGGCATACAATTATTATGCCTGAAAATTAGGGTGGAGTATTTTTCTTGGTATACCTGTAGCACTTTGGTAATTTAATTAGGAAGAACTAGAAGGAGAAAAGGAAGAAGGAGAAAAGGAAGATGAAAAAACATATGCACAGCAAGCTTGAATGATGAGTTTCCTGACAAACTTATAACAATACTGTTTCCATTACGTTCATTCCAAAAACATAAAATAATATGCCCATACTACACACAACCATACTACAAGTGCAACCTTGGCAGACAAATTTTTTAATCCTTTGGCAACTTCCATCTTTGATGACAAAATGCTTACTATTCTGCCAATGAACATCCTTCACCAAGTGGTAACAGAGGACCTGCATTGCAAGTACTCATAAAAACATACAACCTGCAAACAATTTCATCTGACTGCAACCAAACCCCATGCTAGTTGAGGAGGCCAAGAGTGAGACCGACCTGTGAGACAGTGGCAACCAGACTGGAGGGAAGGCGCAGTTTCCCGGGTTTCAAGGAAGGGGGAGGGGAAGGCTGATCATCAATCTCCTCTATCAGCTTCCTGGGAGTCTGCAGCTCTTGGACTCGCTCTGCCACAAACTTGGGAAGGTTGGCATCCATCTCGCACAGGCTGGGGTACAGCACCCTGATGTCCACATCCTGAAATCCAATTTTCAAGTCAGCAGCCTGATCAAGCCATTATCAGGAATGTGAAGTGTACAGAAAGTAGAGAAATTCAACTTACAGTACTTCTTGACTAATTGATTAGATTCAATGGCGTCGCATGAATAAATAACATTTCCCAGATTCATGACAAAAACACAAAACAAGAAGGGCAAAGCCCATACGACTCACATGCTTGACCTTGACCTTTATATGACCTTGACCTTCAGGTGACCTTCAAGGTCAAGGTCAAACAACTAAACCTACCAATGACATCATACACAAAGAAATGCTTTACACATTTTTCCTACCAAAATACACGTGACCTTGACCCAAGGTCAAGGTCATCCAAGGTCATGCAACACAAAGCTGTTAATTCAAGACATAGGAAGCACAATGGTGCTTATTGGCACTTTCTACCATGAGATATAGTCACTTTTAGTGGTTCACTACCCCATTTTGGTCACATTTCATAAGGGTCAAAATGACCTTGACCTTGATGATATGTGACCAAATGTGTCTCATGATGAAAGTATAACATGTGCCCCACATAATTATTAAGTTTGAAACAGTTATCTTCCATAGTTCAGGGTCAAGGTCACTTCAAAATATGTATACAATCCAACTTTGAAGAGCTCCTGTGACCTTGACCTTGAAGCAAGGTCAACCAAACTGGTATCAAAAGATAGGGCTTGCTTTGACCTATATACCACTTGTAGCTAAGGTCGCCATTCTCAATAACGTGGGAGAAAATTGGGAAAATGTGAAAAATGACTGTTTTTGAGACCACATTTATGGCTCCTGTGACCTTGACCTTGAAGCAAGGTCAAGTCACTATGTATGTTTTTTGAGGCCTTGTCATCATACACCATCATGCCACATTTGGTGTTGATAGACTTAATAGTCTCCGAGAAAAATCCAACGTTTAAGTTTTTTACGGACGCCCGGACGGACGCCCGGACGGACGGACGGACGGACGACACGGCTCAGTACATAGACTCACTTTTGCTTCGCATGTGAGTCAAAAACTATAGTGCAAACCTCTGCCAAGAAGGCCAGTTTCTCTCCCACAGTCTGTATAATTCAGGCAGGATTCACTGCTAGCTAGGCCTGATGCTACAAAGTTCACTTCATTTTAGAATCTGCTAGTGTCACCAAGTGTGGAATGCATACGCCAGCATTAAGGGGGGACACGGCCTGCAGAATTTCATGAAAAAATTTCAGAAATTGAGTTTCGTGTTAAGCGCGGATTTGGAATCTACAACATCTCCGCTACACGTGTGTGCGATCGATTTTGCTGGCTTAGGTTTCAAAGTATTTTAAACCAATTTGTTTTGTAAGGTACCCACCGCTAGATTTAAAAAAAGTACTAACCAGGAAGCCAAAATGCACAGATTTGAAAGCTTAGTTTCAGCATCTTCCTTCCAAAGAACGCCACATGTTTGGTATCGCATCGAAGCTTCATTTCCCGGCTTTACGTTGCAACTGTTTCCGGTACCGAAGAATAATTACCGAAGGCACACGAGGTACAGATCGGAGGCCAGTGCAAACCAATGGAAAGCTTCGAAATAACGGCCTGTCTCTCAGCTAGGCTCTGATTGGCCGCTTGTGTGCGTGATCACTGCGTGATCACGGCGGAAGTGGCTGGCGGAAACGGCCGAACCGTACTTCGACTGGCGGAAGTGGTAGGCGGAAACGGCTGAACCGTACTTCGGCTGTTTCCGGCCTGAACGTCGGCCGCCGAAGCAAACATCGGTTCTTTCCGAAGTGTGCTTGCTATCTCGATCGAGACAATTCCACGGAAGATGCAGAAATGGACTGAAAAAGCAAGCCCAGAAAAGAAATTAAGTCGTGTCAACAGCCTCTGGAGGTTGTGATACAACAGCGATCGCGTTCTCATCTACAGACACGGCACTGAACGAAGCTGTTATCACGGCGGAAGTTGCCGTGATTACGCGATTCTTACAGAAAACGGGAATGTTTTGCTACAGGTGATGCTTTTCACCTAATTATCCTGATATTTTGAATTAAGATAATAAGTTGAAAGTTTGCTACAATGATAACAAATAAACGACACATTCAATGAGTTATGTTATTAAATTGTATCTGTTATGGTTCAGTTGTAGTTAACGTTTAATCTTTCTCAAACTTTAAAGTCAATTTTCTCATAATGTGGTTTTTATTTCTACGGTAGTGATTTTCTCCCCAAAAATAAAGTCACTTAGGATTGAGATAGCTTTCTGAAATTGTGTGTGTATATTTATGAATAAATATTGCATTCAATAAGACCAATCAGAAAGGTGTAGCTGAATTTGCTTAATTTTTGTAAAAATTTAATTATGTTATGCCCGGAGCACATTGTTTGGTTACTTGTTCTAAATTTCACTAAAATTATTTAGAAGTGTTAGTAATCCACTTATTATATCTTATTGAATAATATAGACCTTCTTCTTTGTTTACAATCATTGTTGATCATAAAAAGGTTATTAATTAAAATTTCACGGAGGGGAGAAAATTGGTATGTTTATTTTTCAGTTATTTTGCTATAACACAAGAACAACTAAGTCTTCAGCAATAAAATTTTGTTTAAATATACCTTCCAGTGTGTTTGTATTCTGTATAAAATTTCATTAGTATAGCTTTCATATTTGCTGAGTTATGATTTATTTTCTATTAATCCGTTTTTGTACGCCATGTCCCCCCTTAACAGTTTGGTGTTATCCATTTTGTAATGCAGGATAACATTTCTCTCTATGCTTCCAATCCACAGCTCAATAACAGGGAGCCTCCAAAACGGACTGGATTGTTCCTTGAGGAAACCCCCACACAGCACCAAATTTCATCCAACTCCGTTTTTAACTTCATGACTTACTTTGCCCAACAACAAACTAATGAATGAACTAACCGCGGGAAAATGTAACCTCCTTGGTGGGGGTAAAACCCCCCCAAAAATCACAAACCTATGTGTTACAAAGCCATGTATATACTCTTAGTATCATTTCAAGGGGTAGTGATCTTTCACAATTCAGTATTCTGAACTCCAATGCCTACAACTTAGGGGTCTTCAGTGCTAGAGAGCAGTGCTAATTTTTCATCTTAGTGAGCATCTTACATTCTGGCAAAGACTGTTCCAGACATCTCATAAAGCTGCATCTCTGTGTGTTATCTCCAAGATGCACTGTAAGCCATATAATGACTCCTAATGATGGAATAAGCAACACTATTCATCCACACTATAACATATATGGACTTCTCACCCTTTTCCAAGGCCATACCTACCCTGAAAGGGTCGTGCTCCAGTGCCCGGACAACAAGGGAGGCTGTGTAGTAGGTCAGGCCTTGCATTTGAAAGGGAGAGATAGTTGGCCGGGGGTCAAAGAGGTTGGGGTGATTGCACACTTTCCGAAGCTGCATGAGGACATTGATGACGCTCATAAAGTGACCCGACGCAAGGGTCTCTTTGGTCCTGCAAGGCAACACGCATCACAGTCATTGAACACGGCCAGATCATCACTGCACAAAATGGACAAAAAATTCCACTGTAAGACTGCTTAACCCTTCCAACACAGCTGCCTGCTACATGTACAGTGGTCCCTGTGCCCGTATTCACAACGGCGATTTATCTTTTTAACACTCGATTTATCCCCTAGTCCCGCGTTATCTTGATCGGTTAGATAAGGTACGCTCGTCAGAGGATTCTAGGTTGCGCTTTGCTATATATACTGGTTTCCAGCCAAGGGAGAGCGGAACAGGCAGTTGGAATCGTCAGAGTTGAGAGATAAATCGGAGTTAAAATAAATCGCCGATAAATCGCCGTTAAGAATACGGGCCCAGGGGTTTTAAAAATCTTGGTGCATCTGCATGTCATTTCCATAGTGACTCAAGCAGAGGAAATTGATGATTGGCATGCACCAGATCAGATATCTCTATGGCTGCTGGCACTTTCCAGACAAACCTGAATATGGCATTTCCAATTTGACCAGCAGTAGCAGTGAGAATGTTTACGACGCTCTTTGTATCTACTGGAAAATCCTGGGTACAGAGAAATGTCCTACAGTAAGATTTCCGGGGCTGAAAGGGTTAAAACAAGCTGCATTTCATAAGATTGTTAGTATACATTTTTCATAGTTAACCACAAATCTAATAGTAACAATGAATACTATTTTTTTCCCCAATTCAAAGTTATGATTTCAGCAGAACAAAATTCCAAAGGAACCTACTTGGTTTGCCCCATGAAGTCATCATAGAGATACCGCTGACGCGAGGACAGGCGACACATGATGACATGTTCGTACTTCTTGGGCATCTGCTTTTCCACATCATCCTTCAAACGCCTCAGAAGAAATGGACGAAGAACCTGCATAGAATACAATTGCTGCTAATTGACCAAGTTTGTTCCTTCATGCAACCATCATGCATCAAAGAAATGAGCTCATTTTCATCTAGGCATGTGCACTTTTTCCTTCTAATTTCACAAGATTGGCAGCCAATATTTTATGTTCACATTCACTGCATAATTTTTTACCTGATTATGCCTAGTCATGCCACTTCACTTTACCATGGAGGTCAACATTCTTTGACTTTCCTGGCCCGCAAGTGTGAGTGTCCTACATTTCACTAGACAAACAGTGCAGTGCTTCCAATGCAAGCACAACACATTTCAGTCTCCATGGACCCCCATCTCACCCTGTGCAGCCGCTTGATCAGACTTTCATTGTACTCCTGGCTGCCCTCAATCATGCCAGTGAGGGGATTGGAGAACCACTCCTTGAACTCCTTGGCGGACTGGAACACGTTGGGCATGAGGAAGTGCATGAGGGACCACAGCTCCATCAGACTGTTCTGCAGGGGAGTGCCGGTCAGCAGCAGCCGACGCTGGCTGTTGAAGTTCAGCAGCATCTGCCATCTCTGTGACTTGAAGTTCTTGATATTCTGTGCCTGTAAAACAATGGTACCGGATGGTGATGACACTGATTATGCATTAAAACCATGCAAATTATTTCATGAAGGTTGAAAATAGATTAAAAGAATGTAGTGATCAAAAACCTTAAGAATATTTTTACAATAATTTTTCCACAACATATAAACCTAGTCTCAAAGACCACTCACTATCTTGGAAAGCATTGCCAAAAACTGAAGGCAAAAAGTAAGCTGCTTGATGGAGAGACAGGTGAAATTTGAGAGACAGGACACCCACCTCGTCCAGGATGAGGTACTTCCACTTTTTCCTCCTGAAGGCAGCGTGGTCCTGCACCACCAGCTTGTACGAGGTGATGCACACATGGAAGGCGTTGGTCTTGGTCCAGCCCTGCCAAGGTCCAACAGCAAACTATCAAGCCAAACCTGAATGGCACTCCACTAACTTTACTGTTTCCTTCTCATGCAAGCAACAACTTCCAGGAACAAACTGTGCACATGGGAAAAGCTAACTTGATCTTGTTGCAGTCAATCATCGCCTCCAATTGCTCACCACTTCTGTTTCATACAACATCCAACATCTAAGTCATGATGAATCTAATAATGACCCAAAAAGGACTTCTCAATCATTTTCCAAATCTATCTTTATCATGTTAAATTCTGTGACAAGGATATGCCTGTCAGGAGCTCACCTGTCGTTTCATCTTCCTCTCCTTCTGGGTCCCGTAGTAAGTCAGGATCTTGAAGGCTGGGCACCACTTCTTGAACTCCATCTCCCAATTGAGCATGACACTGGTGGGCACCACTATCAGGTGCGGGCCCCAGATGCCTGTACAGAAAGCATGATACAACAGTGAATGTACAAAGCATGACACAACAGTGAATGTGCAAAGTATGACAACAGTGAATGTACAAATTATGACAACAGTGAATGTGCAAGCCATGACACAAAAGTGAATGTGCAAACCATGACAACAGTGAATGTACAAAGCATGACACAACAGTGAATGTACAAAGCATGACACAACAGTGAATGTACAAAGCATGACAACAGTGAATGTGCAAACCATGACAACAGTGAATGTACATAGCATGACACACATGACACAACTCTTCCAGTTGAAAAGCACAAATAACCAGACAAGGTTACAAATTCATGAGGAATGGAAGGAAGGATTCTTTCTTCTTCACTAGTCCGTAAAAAAATCCTACACATTTCAAACCATATTCAAGGTACATTTAGAGTATCCATTTTCACTGTTACCATGTAGAGTCAACACCACAGTCTACACAATACAAATACGTAGATATTTTCTGCAAAGGGATGTACACTAGATTCCTACTTTTGACGCTGGCCAGGTGGGCAAGCAAGGCGATGGTCTGAATGGTCTTTCCCAGGCCCATTTCATCTGCCAAGATGCCATTGAGCCGCTTCTCGAACAGCGTGGCCAGCCAGTCCAGACCCACATGCTGGTATTCCCTCAAGGAATGCTTCAGCAGGAATGGAACAGGGGTCTTCACCTGCACAGACCATCAGAAAAATCCGTCTTGCATCATGATCATCATCATAAAGTCACACACAGTCCAGCCAGAGCAGTCCCTGTCTTAGAAAACCAACAAATGTTTTTCCCCTGAGATTTGAGGACTGCATGTTACTGTCCTCAGAGCAATGGGGAAAATTTAGTTTCTCAAGGATTCCATCTGCCATGAACAACCACATTCATGGACATGACGGATCTTGACAGAGTCAGAGAAAGATTTTTCCACAACCATCCAATGGAGGTGTGAATTTCAGGCCTGGGCATACAAGCCAAGCCAAAGCAGTTCAGTAGGAGGCATGTGGTTGGCTGATCAGTCAAATCATCCGTCTGTGATAGAGACGGACTTCTTCATCAGTCACAATCAACTGGTATTATTCAAAATTAATGCAGACAGAAGCATTCTTAGCCCACTACATTTCAAATTAACTTGGTCAAATTATTCCACCAAGCCTTTGTATTTCTTAATACACCAGTCAAAGAGTGCCCCCAGTCTGGTGCACACTGCCCCGATTCTAAAGTCTTTCCCCAGTGACCAGCTATGAATCATCAGCTTCTCCATGCAAGAGTCTTTGCTTGGGGAATTTGTTCATGCAACTTGTACTGAACCTCAAAACCTGCAGGTTGCACCCCTAGACTGTCCTGCTCACCTCGGTTGTTTCCAGGGTATAGCCCTTGGGCTGCAGACTCTGGGCCTCAGCTGCAATGTCAGTGATTTCCTTGCCTGGCCCCTTCTTGCTTGGGTCCTGGAACAGCAGTGGCCAGTCCATGATGGACAAGCAAGCACAACCATGAACATGGGTCCTACCACAAGTGTAATGCTGCAGGGTATTCTTAAGGGGGGACACGGCCTGCAGAATTTCATGAAAAATTTTCAGAAATTGAGTTTCGTGTTAAGCGCGGATTTGGAATCTACAACATCTCCGCTACACGTGTGTGCGATCGATTTTGCTGGCTTAGGTTTCAAAGTATTTTAAACCAATTTGTTTTGTAAGGTACCCACCGCTAGATTAAAAAAAAGTACTAACCAGGAAGCCAAAATGCACAGATTTGAAAGCTTAGTTTCAGCATCTTCCTTCCAAAGAACGCCACATGTTTGGCATCGCATCGAAGCTTCATTTCCCGGCTTTACGTTGCAACTGTTTCCGGTACCGAAGAATAATTACCGAAGGCACACGAAGTACAAATCGGATGCCAGTGCAAACCAATGGAAAGCTTCGAAATAACGGCCTGTCTCTCAGCTAGGCTCTGATTGGCCGCTTGTGTGCGTGATCACAGCGTGATCAGGCGGAAGTGGCTGGCGGAAACGGCCGAACCGTACTTCGACTGGCGGAAGTGGTAGGCGGAAACGGCCGAACCGTACTTCGGCTGTTTCCGGCCTGAACGTCGGCCGCCGAAGCAAACATCGGTTCTTTCCGAAGTGCGCTTACAGCGCGCGAAAGTTCGCGCTATCTCGATCGAGACAATTCCACGCAAGATGCAGAAATGGACTGAAAAAGCAAGCCCAGAAAAGAAATTAAGTCGTGTCAACAGCCTCTGGAGGTTGTGATACAACAGCGATCGCGTTCTCATCTACAGACACGGCACTGAACGAAGCTGTTATCACGGCGGAAGTTGCCGTGATTACGCGATTCTTACAGAAAACGGGAATGTTTTGCTACAGGTGATGCTTTTCACCTAATTATCCTGATATTTTGAATTAAGATAATAAGTTGAAAGTTTGCTACAATGATAAAAAATAAACGACACATTCAATGAGTTATGTTATTAAATTGTATCTGTTATGGTTCAGTTGTAGTTAACGTTTAATCTTTCTCAAACTTTAAAGTCAATTTTCTCATAATGTGGTTTTTATTTCTACGGTAGTGATTTTCTCCCCAAAAATAAAGTCACTTAGGATTGAGATAGCTTTCTGAAATTGTGTGTGTATATTTATGAATAAATATTGCATTCAATAAGACCAATCAGAAAGGTGTAGCTGAATTTGCTTAATTTTTGTAAAAATTTAATTATGTTATGCCCGGAGCACATTTTTTGGTTACTTGTTCTAAATTTCACTAAAATTATTTAGAAGTGTTAGTAATCCACTTATTATATCTTATTGAATAATATAGACCTTCTTCTTTGTTTACAATTATTGTTGATCATAAAAAGGTTATTAATTAAAATTTCACAGAGGGGAGAAAATTGGTATGTTTATTTTTTAGTTATTTTGCTATAACACAAGAACAACTAAGTCTTCAGCAATAAAATTTTGTTTAAATATACCTTCCAGTGTGTTTGTAATCTGTATAAAATTTCATTAGTATAGCTTTCATATTTGCTGAGTTATGATTTATTTTCTATTAATCCGTTTTTGTACGCCATGTCCCCCCTTAAGTCATAAAGAAAAGTCAGGAGTGAATAAGTTGTCACTGGAAAATATGTTCATAGCAAGACTATGCTAGAACATGTTACTTACATAACTTCTGAAGCAAGATGGAGCCCATCACCAAAGAAACTTCCATGCTCACAAACACGATGGCGGTGTGCACATATTACAACATGATTAGCAGAGCTGTGGAGGGCAAGGAGACTTACTTCCTCCTGGGTGTCATTGCCTTCCTCTGGCTTCATGAGGTACTCCAGGCCCACTTCCTGCTGCTCACTCTCTGGAGTTGAAGGCTCCTCCTCTTCCTCCATGTCCTCCTCATCTTCCTCCTCTTCACCAGAGTCACTCTCTGTAAAAAGAAAATCAAGAAATATGCACAGAAACCAAATCAGAGACACAAAGGATATGGCTCAGTGTGACATGAAAATGCTGATGCATGAGATACAAGTGTGAATGGGGCCTCCCAGTCAGCCTGCTTGCCTTTCTCCACATGGGTTTGACTTGGAATACTGGAGTGCAACCGTGTCTCTGCTGAATGCCAATCAGGAGAGCAAGGCAGCTTATCAGAGGTACACTATGAATTGGAGAGCAAGGCAGCTTATCAGAGGTACACTATGAATTGGAGAGCAAGGCAGCTTATCAGAGGTACACTATGAATTGGAGAGCAAGGCAGCTTATCAGAGGTACACTATGAATTGGAGAGCAAGGCAGCTTATCAGAGGTACACTATGAGTTGGAGAGCAAGGCAGCTTATCAGTCATACACTATGAGTTGGAGAGCAAGGCAGCTTATCAGAGATACACTATGAATTGGAGAGCAAGGCAGCTTATCAGTCATGCACTATGAGTTGGGAGTGCAATCAGCTTATCAGTCATACACTATGAATTGGAGAGCAAGGCAGCTTATCAGAGATACACTATGAATTGGAGAGCAAGGCAGCTTATCAGAGGTACACTATGAATTGGAGAGCAAGGCAGCTTATCAGAGGTACACTATGAATTGGAGAGCAAGGCAGCTTATCAGTCATACACTATGAATTGGGAGTGCAATCAGCTTATCGGACGTACACTATGAATCGGAGAGCAAGGCAGCTTATTGGAGTACACTATGAATCGGAGAGCAAGGCAGCTTATTGGAGTACACTATGAATCGGAGAGCAAGGCAGCTTATTGGAGTACACTATGAATCGGAGAGCAAGGCAGCTTATTGGAGTACACTATGAATCGGAGAGCAAGGCAGCTTATTGGAGTACACTATGAATCGGAGAGCAAGGCAGCTTATTGGAGTACACTATGAATCGGAGAGCAAGGCAGCTTATTGGAGTACACTATGAATCGGAGAGCAAGGCAGCTTATCAGTCATACACTATGAATTGGGAGTGCAATCAGCTTATCGGACGTACACTATGAATCGGAGAGCAAGGCAGCTTATTGGAGTACACTATGAATCGGAGAGCAAGGCAGCTTATTGGAGTACACTATGAATTGGAGAGCAAGGCAGCTTATCAGAGGTACATTATGAATTGGAGAGCAAGGCAGCTTATCAGAGATACACTATGAATTGGAGAGCAAGGCAGCTTATCGGATGTACACTATGAATTGGAGAGCAAGGCAGCTTAGCAGAGGTCCACTATTAAATTTTCAACAATACAGGTGAGGTGGCCGAGTGGTTAGCGCGCTGGACCTACAGCCGCTTGCGGCCAGTGGGTGCGGCGTTCGAAGCCGCGCGGTCCCCAGAATTGCATCCTTGAGCAAGATGCTTAACTCCCATTGCTTCTCCCCACCCAGGAGTGAAACCGGGTACCAAATGGCCCTCTTTAGGGCTACCAAACGGCCCTCCTCAGGGCCTCTCCCCAGGTCCTTCGGATGAGACCTTAATAAACCGAGGCCTAAGTGCGCTTAGAACCACTGGATAAGGCGCATTATAAATATAATAAATTATTATTATTATTATTATATAATAACTTAGAGGGGATCAGATAAGTTGTACCAAAGTGGCCTACCATCATCTGAGTCATCATCAGATTCAGATTCTGTTGAGGATTGGGGCAACTCAAAGTCACTGTCGTAGGCTCCAGCATATTTGGCTCTCAGCTCATCCACCGACATATTGTCTGCAATAAAGTTGGATGTATTCACACATTGCATGGGCATATGCTCTACTGGACAAAATCCAGGTCTTAACCCAATAACTCTATACCAAGTAAACACACACACACACACACACACACACACACACAACATTCTCTCACTCACAAAACAAAAGATATTACAACTGTCTGGATTGGCAGGTGGTACCAGCTCGTAATGACCCCAGACAGATGTTTACAAGGTATTACTTCCCTTGTCACTATGTGAAGGGACGTAAAATGCCACAAACAAAACAACTGCAAGAATTAATCAAGAACATCTTTTCATCCACATAACACATTCACTCAACATGCATTCACACACCAACACATAAAAAATACAGGCAGAGGTGACAGCTGTCCTGGAAGCTGACGAGTTCCCACACTGCAATGACATCATTATTCAGGCACTGCTCTGGAACCTTGTAGAATCCCCTACCATAGCACCAGCATTCATTTACACCTGTTCCAGGTCCAGGGAAGGAGTAGTAGTAATTTCACACTGACACACATGATCCCTGCATTTGACATTTTTCACTTGGTCACTGAGTCTACAGAGCAGGCTTGTTGTATGATTTGCTTTTCTACTCTTGCGCACAGGTTGTCCTTACTCCCATCTAATTGATGCTCTTAAAAGAAAAAGGTTGATGAGAAACACTGACAAAATGACCATAATGACCCAGCAAAGATGTTTGTTCCTTGGCCACTGAGGACATCCAAGTCCAATGGTTGTCCAAGTAAAATGTTTGGAATGATTTCCAACTCAAGTCACAGTGACCACGAACTTAGCTTGAACAATCAACCACAGAAATGAAGAAATAGCATTCAGAGCACAAGACAAACCATAGTTTTTCTTCTTTTCTCTTCCTGGTCCACCTCTTCTTTTCTCTTCTTTTCCTTTCTTCATAGTTTTCAAAATCTTCTGCCACCCTGTAACTGTCTGGCAAGGTGTTGTCATTTCACTGACTTCAGACCCATTCAGTATGGGCTAGCAATTTTCAGTTTGGCAGTCAGCCCATCCCTCCACAAAATGGCATCCTCTGTCCCAGTCAGCAATGAACTTGGCAGTTTCCTACACTTCAGGCCAACTTCAACAGTTGATACAGCTACCAGACTTTCTATCATTCACCACTGAACTCTAAACTGCCATAACTGTTTCCTTTCCTACCTCTCCCTCTGATGTCATCTGTGATGTCATTCTCCAAATTTTTAGATTTCAAATTATACATCATGTAACTACACCACTGTTTGTGGTCTGTAAGATAAAATATAGCACACTCTGATGTCATCTGTGATGTCATTCTCCTCCAAATCTTAGAGATTTCAATTATACAAGGTCATTATAAATAAGAAAAAAAACACAGGACTAACACCAAAATCAAAGGCTTTGGGCACAGCCTTTCTTAAGTGAATGATGCAGAAACACAGAAATGATGCAACCTATGACCAAAAAAACCTTTAGAATGACACACTAGGCACTCCAGAGCTCCCCCCCCCCTCTCTGTCTCTCTCTCTCTCTCTCTTTCTCTCTCTCTCTCTCCCCCTCCCTTTCTCTATCTCCCTCCAACTCACTCTCTCTCTCTCTCTCTCTCTCTCTCTCTCTCTCTCTCCCTCCCTCTCTCTCTCCCCCTCTCTCTCTATCTCCCTCCAACTCTCTCTCTCTCTCTATCTCCCTCCCTCTCTCTATCTCCCTCCAACTCTCTCTCTCTCTCTCTCTCTCTCTCTAAGTGTTCATAGTTCTATCTATCTCTCTTTCTCAGTCAAACACATTCAGTCCTTCAGGGTAGTTGGTGCGCAGCTTGAAGTGCCAGAACTTCTCCCTCCGCTTCCGGATGTTAGCATTGTCCAATGTCCATAGGGATCTTCTCAATAATAGTCACTCTCATGTGGGATGGCGTGCATGTGTCGTAAATGGTCTGGCCAGTCTCACCCACATACTGCCTGTCATGACACTGTTCAGTCAATGAGGTAGATGACTTTGGTTGACGTGCACAACAAGCAGTCTCTGATGTGGAAAGACTGGCCAGTGAGGACGCTGCAGAAGGTGGTAGTGTTATACAAGGTCATGCAGACTATTGACTGTTTGTGGTCTGTAAGATAACATGTAGCACACAGTGCACTACTATCTTGCTTCTTACACACAGGGGACAACAGACAAGATTATGCTAGAGTTATAAAATGCACAACAACAAGCCAAGAGGGAGAGATGGTCGACATTTACCTCTTAGACCCACAAAAAAAAAGTAAAAGATGGAAGACAGACAAGTTCAGGAAGGCTTCAGGCTAGACAGGCAACAACATGCACCCACTGGAACTTCAAAACATGTCTCCAACAACAGGAGACATAATAAAACAGTGCCCAAGCAAGACCCAACACTGACACAAATATCATGTGCACAGCACTGCCCAAGAACAGGGCCCAAGAGAAATCCTCAACAGACAGTTCTAGCCTCCAAATCTGCAAGCCCTGACTGCCTTGATGACAGACTTCAAGACCAAGCACCCAGCGACATGCATAGCAAAATACTTCGGAAACTTCATAGCAGAATAAGAGCAGAACAAATGCAAAGCTACCAACGAACGATCTACACCACAACACAACAGAGAGAGCAGGAAAATAAACAAGGGCAAAGCCCATAGACTCACATGCTTGACCTTGACCTTTACATGACCTTTACCTTCAGGTGACCTGCGAGGTCAAGGTCAAACAACTAAACCTAGAATTGACATCATATACTAAGAACTGCTTTACACATTTTTCCTACCAAAATACATGTGACCTTGACCTTGGGTCTGACATAGACACCCTAGTGGCTAAGCACTTCAGGTCCCCTGGGCACTGCCTCTCCCACATGAGAGTGACCATTATTGAGATCCCTATGGACATTGGACAATGCTAACATCCGGAAGCGGAGGGAGAAGTTCTGGCGCTTCAAGCTGGGCACCAACTACCCTGAAGGACTGAATGTGTTTGACTGAGAAAGAGAGATAGATAGAACTATGAACACTTAGAGAGAGAGAGAGAGAGAGAGAGAGAGAGAGAGAGAGAGAGAGAGAGAGAGAGAGAGAGAGAGAGAGAGAGAGAGAGAGAGAGAAGAGAGACCCAAGGTCAAGGTCATCCAAGGTCATGCAACACAAAGCTGTTAATTAAAGACATAGGAAGCACAATGGTGCTTATTGGCACTTTCTACCATGAGATATGGTCACTTTTAGTGGTTCACTACCCCATTTTGGTCACATTTCATAAGGGTCAAAGTGACCTTGACCTTGATGATATGTGACCAAATGTGTCTTATGATGAAAGTATAACATGTGTACTACAATCTTATGAAGTTTGGAAGAGTTATCTTCCATAGTTCAGGGTCAAGGTCACTTCAAAATATGTATACAATCCAACTGTAAAGACCTCCTGTGACCTTGACCTTGAAGCAAGGTCAATCAAACTGGTATCAAAAGATAGGGATTACTTTGCCCTATATACCATATATAGGTCAGGTATCCAATCTCAAAAACTTCAGAGAAAATTGGGAAAATGTGAAAAATGGCTGTTTTTTAGGCAACATTTATGGCCCCTGCGACCTTGACCTTGAAGCAAGGTCAAGTCACTATGTATGTTGTTGTACACCTTGTCATCCTACACCATCATGCCAAATTGGGTGTTGATAGACTTAATAGTCTCCGAGAAAAATCCAACGTTAAAGTTTTTTACAGACGCCCGGACGCCCAAAAAGGGTGAGTACATAGACTCATTTTTGCTTCGCATGTGAGTCAAAAATCACGAACAAATCATTCAACACACACCAATCAAACCAGGAAATTCTAAACCCATTGGTACTCCACCATTCCTAGTTGTGACAACAAGAAAGAAATGAAATAGTGATACACAGGTGCATTTATAACATATAATCAATTAACATCTTTCAGTTCATTCCACAAGCTGGTGTTTTATCATAGCACTTACTTTCAGCCTCTAAGTCACCAATTTCTTTGGCATAGTCAGCTTCTGCCTTGTCAGCCTCTTCTGCCTCTTCAATGGTTTCCTCAACATCTTCATCATTCTCAGCCTCCGCAGCAAAGTCCACGTCACGCCCATTGGTCTGCAAAGACAAGTTGCATGATCCATGACAAAGGGCTCTCAAAGCTAGTTTTCATCCAATCAAGTGATGGTACAAATGAACAAAATCTCTATATATAAGTGAGCTGTCTGTCTGTCTGTCTGTGTGTGTGACACTTAAACATTTCCACAGTTTTATTCCCATTGACTTGAAACTTGGAATGGGAGTAGGTGTGGGCCGGGGTCGGGTCATGGTGGGGTTAACAAAATGGTGCTGCCATGGTAACCGGAAGTGGGCACAAACAAGATGGCCGCCGAAAACTCAAAGTGCTCCGATTTGACCAAAATTTGGTGTGTGGGTAGGTAAAATCGAATGATGAAGATCTGTGAACAAATATTTTGGTTGCCATGATTACGTAATGAGAAAAACAAAATGGCGGCTGAATAAATGTCTTTGTATGTGCCTTTGGCGCTCTGCGCAGTGCCTGGCCGCGAAGCGGCTAGTCTATATATATAAGTGAGCTCTGTGTGTGTGTGTGTGTGTGTGTGTCTGTCTGTGTGGGTGACACTTATACGTTTCCACATTTATTCCCATCGACTTGAAACTTGGTATGGGGTTAGGTGTAGGCCGGGGTCAGGTCAACGTGGGGTTAAAAAAATGGTGTTGCCATGGTAACCGGAAGTGGGCACAAACAAAATGGCCACCGAAAACTCAAACTGCTCCAATTTGACCGAAATTTGGTGTGTGGGTAGGTACAGTCGAATGATGATCTGTGAAAAAAAATTTTGGTTGTCATGGTTACGTGATGAGAAAAACAAAATGGCGGCTGAAGAATTTGGATCACTGTGTCGAAGGCGGCGAAGCCGCCTGAGACACAGGAGTTCCCATCGACTTAAAACTTGGTATGGGTTAGGTGTGGGCCGGGGTCAGGTCATGGTGGGGTTAAAAAATGGTGTTGCCATGGTAACCGGAAGTGGGTACAAACCAGATGACCGCCAAAAACTCAAAGAGCTCCAAATTGACCGAAATTTGGTGTGTGGGTAGGTAAAGTCATATGATGAAGATCTGTGAACACATTTTTGGGTTATCATCGTTACGTAATGAGAATAACAAAATGGCGGCTGAAGAATTTGGTTTTGTATGTGGCTTTGGCGCTTTGCACAGTGCCTGGCCGCGAAGTGGCTAGTCTGTATATATATTTTCGCTGTCTGTCTGTCTCTGTGTGTGTGTCTGTGTGTCTGTCTGTGTGTCACTCATGCGTTTCCACAGTTCTATTCCGATTGACTTGAAACTTGGTATAAGGTTAGGTGTGGAACGGAGTCAGGTCAACGTGGGGTTAAAAAAATGGTGTTGCCATGGTAACCGGAAGTGGGCACAAACAAGATGGCCGCCGAAAACTCAAAGTGCTCCGATTTGACCGAAATTTGGTGTGTGGGTAGGTAAAGTCAGATGATGAAGATCTGTGAACACATTTTTTGGTTACCATGGTTACGTCACGAGAAAAAGAAGATGGCGGCTGAGGAAACAATGGACGACTGTGTCTCAGGCGGCGAAGCCGCCTGAGACACAGGAGTTCCCACCGACTTGAAACTTGGTATGGGGTTAGGTGTGGACCGGGGTCAGATCATGGTGGGGTTAAAAAAATGGTGTTGCCATGGTAACCGGAAGTGGACACAAACAAGATGGCCGCCGAAAACTCAAAGTGCTCCAATTTGACTGAAATTTGGTGTGTGGGTAGGTACAGTCGAATGATGAAGATCTGTGAACAAATTGTTTGGTTACCATGGTTACGTGACGACAAAAACAAGATGGCGGCTGAAGAATTTGGACGACTGTGTCGAAGGTGGCGAAGCCGCCTGAGGCACAGGAGTTCCCATCGACTTAAAACTTGGTAAGGGGTTAGGTGTGCCTCGGGGTCAGGTCATGGTGGGGTAAAAAAAAAGGTGTCGCCATGGTAACCGGAAGTGGGCACAAACAAGATGGCCGCCGAAAACTCAAAATGCTCCGATTTGACCGAAATTTGGTGTGTGGCTAGGTAAAGTCAGATGATGAAGACCTGTGAACAGATTTTTTGGTTATCATGGTTACGTAACAAGAAAAACAAAATGGCGTCTGAAGAATTTGGACGACTGTGTCGAAGGCGGCAAAGCCGCCTGAGACACAGGAGTTCCCATCGACTTAAAACTTGGTATAGGGTTAGATGTGGGCTGGGGTCAGGTCATGGTGGGATTAAAAAATGGTGTTGCCATGGTAACCGGAAGTGAGCACAAACAAGATGGCCGCCGAAAACTCAAAGATGTGACCGAAATTTGGTGTGTGTGTGTAGGTAAAGTCAAATGATGAAGATCTGTGAACGATTTTTTTGGGTTATAATGGTTACGTAATGAGAAAAACAAAATGGCGGCTGAAGAATTTGGCTTTGTATGTGGCTTTGGCGCTTTGCACAGTGCCTAGGCGCGAAGCGGCTAGTCTGTATATATATTTTCGCTGTCTGTCTGTGTGTGTGTGTGTGTGTGTGTGTGTGTGTGACACTCATACGTTTCCACAGTTTTATTCCGATCGACTTGAAACTTGGTATGGGGTTAGGTGTGGACCGGGGTCAGGTCAACGTGGGGTTAAAAAATGGTGTTGCCATGGCAACCGGAAGTGGGCACAAACAAGATGGCCGCCGAAAACTCAAAGTGCTCCGATTTGACCGAAATTTGGTTTGTGAGTAGGTACAGTCGAATGATGAAGATCTGTGAAAAAAAATTTGGTTGTCATGGTTACGTGACAAGAAAAACAAGATGGCGGCTGAAGAAACAATGGACGACTGTGTCGAAGGCGGCGAAGCCGTCTGAGACAGGAGTTCCCATCGACTTAAAACTTGGAATGGGGTTAGTTAGATGTGGGCCAGGGTCAGGTCATGGTGGGGTTAAAAAAAAATGGCGTTGCCATGGTAACCGGAAGTGGGCACAAACAAGATGGCCGCCGAAAACTCAAAGTGCTCCGATTTGACCGAAATTTGGTTTGTGAGTAGGTACAGTCGAATGATGAAGATCTGTGAAAAAAAATTTGGTTGTCATGGTTACGTGACAAGAAAAACAAGATGGCGGCTGAAGAAACAATGGACGACTGTGTCGAAGGCGGCGAAGCCGCCTGAGACACAGGAGTTCCCATCGACTTAAAACTTGGAATGGGGTTAGTTAGATGTGAGCCAGGGTCAGGTCATGGTGGGGTTAAAAAAAATGGCGTTGCCATGGTAACCGGAAGTGGGCACAAACAAGATGGCCGCTGAAAACTCAAAGTGCTCCGATTTGACCGAAATTTGGTGTGCGGGTTGGTAAAGTCGAATGATGAAGATCTGTGAAAAAAAATTTGGTTGTCATGGTTACGTGACAAGAAAAACAAGATGGCGGCTGAAGAAACAATGGACGACTGTGTCGAAGGCGGCGAAGCCGCCTGAGACACAGGAGTTCCCATCGACTTAAAACTTTAAATGGGATTAGATGTGGGCCGGGGTCAGGTCATGGTGCGGTTTAAAAAAAGGTGTCGCCATGGTAACCGAAGTGGGCACAAACAAGATGGCCGCCGAAAACTCAAAGTGCTCCGATTTGACCGAAATTTGGTGTGTGGGTTGGTAAAGTCAAATAATTAAGATCTGTGAACACATGTTTGGTTATGGTTACGTAATGAGAAAAACAAAATGGCGGCTGAAGAATTTGGCTTTGTATGTGGCTTTGATGCTTTGCGCATTGCCTGGCCGCGAAGCGGCTAGTCTGTATATATATTTTCGCTGTCTGTCTGTGTGTGTGTGTGTCTGTCTGTCTGTGTGACACTCATACGTTTCCACAGTTTTATTCCGATCGACTTGAAACTTGGTATGGGGTTAGGTGTGGACCGGGTCAGGTCAACGTGGGGTTAAAAAAATGGTGTTGCCATGGTAACCGGAAGTGGGCACAAACAAGATGGCCGCCGAAAACTCAAAGTGCTCCGATTTGACCGAAATTTGGTGTGTAGGTAGGTACAATCGAATGATGAAGATCTGTGAAAACAAATTTGTTGCCATGGTTACGTCACGAGAAAAACAAGATGGCGGCTGAAGAATTTGGACGACTGTGTCGAAGGCGGCAAAGCCGCCTGAGACACAGGAGTTCCCATCGACTTAAAACTTGGTATGGGTTAGGTGTGGGCCGGGGTCAGGTCATGGTGGGATTAAAAAATGGTGTTGCCATGGTAACCGGAAGTGGGCACAAACAAGATGGCCGCCAAAAACTCAAAGTGCTCCGATTTGACCGAAATTTGGTGTGTGGGTAGGTGAAACTTGGTGTGGGGTTAGGTGTTGGCCGGGTCAGGTCATGGTGGGGTTAAAAAATGGAGTTGCCATGGTAACCGGAAGTGGGCACAAACAAGATGGCCGCCGAAAACTCAAAGTGCTCCGATTTGACCGAAATTTGGTGTGTGGGTAGGTAAAGTCGAATGATGAAGATCTGTGAACAAATAATTTGTTGTTCATGGTGACGTAACGAGAAAACAAGATGGCGGCTGAAGAATTTGGCTTGTATGTGGCTTGCGCAGTGCCTGGCGCAAGCGCTAGTAATATATATTGCTGTCTGTCTGTCTGAGTGTGTGTGTGTGTGACATCTACGTTCCACAGTTTATTCCATCCACTTGAAACTTGGCATGGCGTTAGGTGTGAGCTGGGGTCAGGTCATCGTGGGGTAAAAAAAATGGTGTTGCCATGGTAACCGGAAGTGGGCACCAACAAGATGGATGCCGAAAACTCAAATTGCTCGAATTTGCCCGAAATTTGGTGCATGGGTAGGTACAGTCGAATGATGAAGATTGGTGAAGAAATGTTTTTGTTGTCATGGTTACGTCATGAGAAAAACAAAATGGCGGCTGTGTAAACAATGGACGACTTTGTTGAAGGTTTCAAAGCTGCCTGAGACACAAGAGTTCCCATGAACTTGAAACTTGGTGTGGGTGTGAACCGGCGTCAGGTCAACGTGGGGTTACCAAAATGGTGTCGCCATGGTAACCGGAAGTGGACACAAATAAGATGGTTGCCGAAAATTCAATGTTCTTCGATTTGACCAAAATTTGGTGTGTGGGTACGTGAAACTTGGTGTGGGGTTATGTGGTAGCCTGAGTCAGGTCATGGTAGGGTTAAAAATATTCAGTTGCCATGGTTACCGGAAGTGAGCACAAACAAGATGGCCGCCGAAAACTCAAAGTGCTCCAATTTGATCGAAATTTGGTGTGTACGTAGGTACCGTCGAATGATGAAGATCTGTAAAAAAAATTGGTTACCATGGTTACGTGACGAGAAAAACAAAATTGCGGCTGAAGAATTTGGACGACTGTGTCGAAGGCAGCAAAGCCGCCTGAGACACAGGAGGTCCCATCCAATTAAAACTTGGTATGGGGTTAGGTGTGCCCCGGAGTCAGGTCATGGTGGGGTTAAAAAAATGGTGTCGCCATGGCAACCGGAAGTGGGCACAAACAAGATTGCCGCCGAAAACTCAAGGTGCTCCGATTTGACCGAAATTTGGTGTGTGGGTAGATGAAACTTGGTGTGGGGTTAGGTGCTGGCCGGCGTCAGGTCATGGTATGGTTTAAAAAATGGAGTTGCCATGGTAACCGGAAGTGGGCACAAACAAGATGAATGCCAAAAACTCAAAGTGGTCCAATTTGACCGAAATTTGGAGTGTGGGTAGGTAAACTCAAATGATGAAGATCTGTGTACACATTTTGGGTTATCATGGTTACGTAAAGAGAAAAACAAAATGGCGGCTGAAGAATCTGGACGACTGTGTCGAAGGCGGCGATGCTGCCTGAGACACAGGAGTTCCCATCGCCTTGAAATTTTTTATGGGGTTAGGTGTGAGCCGGGGTCAGGTCATTGTGGGGTTAAAAAATGATGTTGCCATGGTAACCGGAAGTGGGCACAAACAAGATGGCCGGCAAACTCAACATGGTCCGATTTGGCCAAAATTTGGTGGGTGGGTAATTAAAGTCAAATGATGAAGATCTGTTAAAAACTTTTTTGGTTGTCATGGTTACGTAATGAGAAAAACAAAATGGCGGCTGAAGAATTTGGACGACTGTGTTGAAGGCGGCGAAGCCGCCTGAGACACAGGAGTTCCAATCAACTGAAAACTTGGTATGGGGTTAGGTTTGGGCCAGGGTCAGGTCATGGTGGGATTAAAAAATGGTGTTCCCATGGTAACCGGAAGTGAGCACAAACAAGAGGGCCGCCGATAACTCAAAGATTTGACCGAAATTTGGTGTGTGGGTAGGTAAAGTCAACTGATGAAGATCTGTGAACGAATTTATTTTGGTTATAATGGTTACGTAATGAGTAAAGAAAAATGGCGGCTGAAGAATTTGGCTTTGTATGTGGCTTTGGCGCTTTGCACGGTGCCTAGGCGCGAACCGGCTAGGCTCGATATATGAGTGAGCTGTCTGTGTGTCTGTCTGTCTGTCTCTCTGTGTGACACTTATACGTTTCCACAGTTTTATTCCCATCCTCTTGAAACTCCTAATGGGGTTAGGTTTGGGCCTGGGTAGGGTCATCGTGGGGATAAAAAAATGGTGTTGCCATGGTAACCGGAAGTTGGCACAAAGAAGATGGCGGCCGAAAACCCAAATTGCTATGATTTGACCGAAATTTGGTGTGTGGTATATAGAGTCAGATGATGAAGATCTGTGAAAAAAAATTTGGTTCACATGGTTATGTAATGAGAAAAACAAGTTGGCGGCCGAAGAACTTGGACGACTGTGTCGAAGGCGGCATAGCCGCCTGAGACACAGGAGGTCCCATCCAATTAAAACTTGGTATGGGGTTATGTGTGTTTCGGGGTCAGGTCATGGTGGGGTAACAAAAATGGTGTCGCCATGGTAACCGGAAGTGGGCACAAACAAGATGGCCGCTGAAAACTCAAAGTGGTCCGATTTGACCGAAATGTGGTGTGTGGGTAGGTGAAACTTAGTGTAGGGTTAGGTGTTAGCCGGGGTCAGGTCATGGTGTAGTTAAAAAAATGGAGTTCTCATGATAACCGGAAGTTGGCACAAACAAGATGGCAGCAGAAAACTCAAAGTGCTCGGATTTGACCGAAATTTGGTGTGTGGTTAGGTACAGGCGAATGATGAAGATCTGTGCAATATTTATTTGGTTACCATGGTTACGTGACGAGAAAATTAAAATGGCGGCTGAAGAATTTGGACGACTGTGAAGAAGGAGGCGAAGCCGCCTTAGACACAGGAGTTCCCATCGACTGAAAAGTTGGTATGGGTTAGGTGTGGGCCGGGGTCAGGTCATGGTGGGGTTAAAAAATGGTGTTGCCATGGTAACCGGAAGTGGGCACAAACAAGATGTCTGCCAAAAACTCAAAGTGCTTGGATTTGACCGAAATTTGGTGTTTGAGTAGGTGAAACTTGGTGTGGAATTAGGTGTTGGCCGGGGTCAGGTCATGATTGGGTTAAAAAAAATGGTGTCGCCATGGTAACCGGAAGTGGGCACAAACAAAATTGCTGCCAAAAATTCAAAGTGCTCTGATTTGACCGAAATTTGGTGTGTGGGTAGGTAAAGTCATATGATGAAGATCTGTGCAATAATTATTTGGTTGTTATGGTTACTTGACGAGAAAAACAGAATGGCGGCTGAAAGATTTGGACGACTTTGTCGAAGGCGGCAAAGCCGCCTGAGACACATGAATTCCCATCCACTTAAAACTTGGTCAGGATTAGGCGTGGGTCGGGGTCAGGTCATGGTGGGGTTAAAAAATGGTGTTGCCATGGTTACCGGAAGCAGGCACAAACAAGATGGCTGCGAAAAACTCAAAAAGCTCCGATTTGACCAACATTTGGTGTGTGGGTAAATGAAATTTGGTGTGGCGTTAGATGTTTACTGGGGTCACATCATGATGGGGTTAAAGAAATGGAGTTTCCATGGTAACTGGAAGTGGGCACAAACAAGATGGCCGCCGAAAACTCAAAGTGCTTCGATTTGACCGAAATTTGGTGTGTTGATAGGTACAGTCGAATGATGAAGATCTGTGGAAAAAGTTTTGGTTACCATGGTTACGTGACGAGAAAAACAAAATGGCGGCTGAAGAATTTGGACAACTGTGTCGAAGGCGGCAAAGCCACCTGAGACAGGAGTTCCCATCAAGTTAAAACTTGGTATAGGGTTAGGTGTGCCCTAGGGTCAGGTCATGGTGGGGTTAAAAAAATGGTGTCACGAAGGTAACCGGAAGCAGGCACAAACAAGATGGCCGCCGAAAACTCAAAGTGCTCGGATTTGACCAAAATTTGGTGTGTGGGTAGGTGAAACTTGGTATGGGGTTAGATGTGGGCCGGGGTCAGGTAATCGTTGGGTAAAAAAATGGTGTTGCCATGGTAACCGGAAGTGGACACAAACAAGATGGCCGCCGAAAACTCAAAGTACTCCGATTTGACCGAAATTTAGAGTGTCGGTAGGTGAGGTCAGAAGATGAAGATATGTGAACAAATTTTTTGGTTATCATGGCTACGAAATGAGAAAAACAAAATGGGGGCTGAGGAAACAAATGACGGATGTGTCGAAGGCAGCGAAGCTGCCTGAGACACCGGAGTTCCCATCGACTTAAAACTTGTAATGGGATCAGATGTGGGCCAGGGTCAGGTCATGGTGGGGTTAACAAAATGGCGTTACCATGGTCACCGCAAGTGGGCACAAACAAGATGGCCGCCAAAAACTCAAAAGGCTCCGATTTAAGCGAAATTTGGTGTGTGGGTAGGTAAAGTCAGATGATGAAGATCTGTGAACAAATGTTATGGTTACCATGATTACATCACGAGAAAAACAATATGGCGGCAGAATAAACAATGTACGACTGTGTCGAAGGCGGCAGAGCCGCCTGAGACACAGGAGTTCCCATCGACTTAAAACTTGGTATGAGGTTAGATGTGGGCCGGGGTCAGGCCATGGTGGGGTTAAAAAAATTGTGTTGCCATGGTAACCGGAAGTGGGCACAAACAAGATGGCCGCCGAAAACTCAAAGTGCTCCGATTTGACCGAAATTTGGGGTGTGAGTAGGTAAAGTCAAATGGTGAAGATTTGTGAATTACTTTTTTGGTTATCATGGTTATGTAATGAGAATAACAAAATGGCGGCTGAAGAATTTGGCTTTGTATGTATCTTTTGCGCTTTGTGCAGTGCCTGGTCGCGAAGCGGCTAGTCACTATATATATTTTAGCTGTCTGTCTGTGTGTGTGTCTCTCTGTGTGTGTGTCTGTCTGTGTGTGTGTGTGTGTGCGTGACACGTATACGTACAGTTTTATTCCCATCGACTTGAAACTTGGAATGGGGTTAGGTTTGGGCCTGGGTCAGGTCATCAAGTGGTTAAAAAAATTGGTTTTGCCATGGCAACCGGAAGTGGGCACAAAGAAGATGGCGGCCGAAAACTCAAATTGCTCCGATTTGACCGAGATTTGGTGTGTAGGTAGGTACAGTCGAATGATAAAGATCTGTGAAAAAATGTTTTGGTTGTCATGGCTACGTGACGAGGAAAACAAGATGGCGACAGAAGAATTTGACTGTGTCGAAGACGGCGAAGCCGCCTGAGACACAGGAGTTCCCAACGACTTAAAACTTCGTATGGGGTTAGGATTAGGCCGGGGTTAGGTCATGATCGGGTTAAAAAAAATGCTGTCGCCATGGTAACCGGAAGTGGGCACACACAAGATGGCCGCCGAAAACTCAAAGTGGTCCGATTTTACCGAAATTAGGTGTGCCTGTAGGTAAAGTCAAATGATGGAGATCTGTGCACAATTTTGTTTTGTTATCATGGTTACGTAATGATAATAACAAAATGGCGGCTCGAATTAGGCTTTGTATGTGGCTTTGCGCAGTGCCTGGCCGCGAAGCAGCTAGTAAACAATATAAAAGCAGGGGCGGACGAGGGGGGGGGGGGGGGGGGGGGGGGTTATGGGGTTTCCGGAAACAACCCCCTCCCCAACAGAAAAAAAAAACAAAAAAAAACAACAAAAACCTATTTTTATTAGTAACACAATGTGCTGCCTTAAAGTGGTAATGATTACTATCAGAATGCCCCAGATTGGAACATTTTGCAGAGAAAACTCCCCCCTCACCCTGCTTTCACGTTTTGGCTGCGCTCCTATAGGGTCACTCTTTGTCCCCCCCCCCCCCCTCCCCCCCCGGCTTTCACGTTGCGGCTGAGCTCCAAGCGCTTCAATAGGGCCGTTCTCCCCCACTCCTCCGCCCCCCACCCCGCTTCGCTTTCACGTTTCGGTGGAGCACTGAAACCCCCCCCCCCCCCGCGCTCTTAAAAAAGTGTGGAAGCCCACCCACCCCAGAAATGAACTGATCCGCCCCTGAAAAGCAGTGAAGTTGTTCAACCAAAAACACAGACTGACATTTTTTCACTTAGCCATGCTACTGACAATACATACGTGTATAAGCTTGATGGCAAAAGAGCATTTCTGCCTTTTTGACGACGGGATGACTATAATGAGAGTAATGAAAATGCAGTTAGTGAAGGACGCCTACTTGTAAAAACACAACAAAACTATTCTTGAGCCGTTTTTGTGCTTGGACGTTTTTTTTACAGATGGCAAACGTACAATTTGTATGAGGGTCAGTCATATATCCTCATCGTGTCATCGATCCATCCTCGACATCCTCCATCCTCGATATCAATCATCCATCCAAATCATCCCTCCCATCCATCCAATCCATCCCTCCCATCCCTCCCATCCACATCATCCATACACATCATCCATCCACATCATCCATCAACCCCTCCCATCTCTCCCAGCCACATCATTCATGCATCCCATCCATCCCATCCATCCCATCCATCCATCTATCTCATTCCCCCGAAAGTCCAGGGAGAGGTGACTCTGCTCGCCCCTCCTTGACCAACAGCAGTCGACACAACACACCACTTTGGCCCAGACTCCCCCTGGACGGGTGGTCAGATAGACCTGGTCTGACAAATCGGTTGGTCGCGTCTGCCTAAAAGTCATCTATCTCATAGGGACTATGCCCGTCCTTCCTCTCCCTCCCCCTCTCCTCCCCCTCTCTATCAATAACTTGTATAGACTAGATTTTTTTCTGGTGACTCTGAAGGCGGGGGTGGGGCTTATGGGTCAATCGTGTATTGAGAAGTGGTTACAATACGTCGCATTACATGAGTATATCCCGGGCATAGCCCTGGCCCAGCAACGCGCTGGTCATCCGCTCAGACCATGTCCCCTTGTTGGACTCCATGGTGGGTGGGGAGTGCCTGGGATGAATTTTTAATCATGAAATAATGGAAAATCGAAGAAAAAAACCACCTTTCTAAAATACAAAGAGAGGTTTCCTCCAGTTCGGAGAGCCTTTCTGACTCTACTGCCCACTTTGATGACGACGACTGGCCTCGCTTTCTCCTCGTTCGCTCTGTTGAACAGCAGAATCCAATTAGCAAAGTGTCCCCATTTGCCATTGCAAAAGCCATCCAAGGCATTGCTGGTGAGCCTAAGGAGATGAAAAACCTCAGGAGTGGAGGCCTTCTTATGGAGGTGACCAAGAAGTCCCATGCTTTCATTCTGCTGAAGGCGTCAACCTTTGCAAATGTCCCGGTGAAAGTCGAGCCTCACACAAGTCTTAATTCATGTAAAGGAATTATTAAATGTCGAGACCTTGCCAATCTGACCGAAAACAACATATTACAAGCAAGGACTGTCGGACCAGGGAGTAAGGAGTGTCCGAAAGTTGACAGCCAGACGTGATGGTGTGATCAAGCCCACCAACTCGATTCTGTTGACTTTTGGTACCCCCACTCTCACTTCCTTCATGAAGGATGGGCTACCTTCGGATTGTTTTTGACCCTTTTATCCCCAACCCACTTCATTGTTTTAAGTGCCAGCAGTTTGGCCACATCCAAGACTCTTGCAGTCACGCAGTCTGCTGTGGACGATGCAGTGCCGCAACAACCCAAGTGTTCTGGCTCTAACCGTCTTACTCTCGCGACTGTGCCAAGTGGCAGCACGAGAGAGAGATCCAGAGGGTGAGAGTCACCAAAAGCATGTCATTTCCAGAAGCTAGACGATTTGTAGAGGGTGCGACGAAGCCTTTAACTTGCCCTTCTTATGCCTCTGCGGTCAAATCTGTTAAGTTGGTGGCTTGTCAAACCACTGTCACTTGGTTGAAGGGTGACGAGCCGAAAGCCGTGTCAGAGTCGGTGTCCGCTGCGGTCGAGACAACTTCTGGGGAGACGCTCAGGAAGGTATCCAAGCCACCTGAGTCGTCGCGGCTGCCTACCAAGGCATCCAAGAAGCCAGTTTAGTGCGCTGCAGGCCTATGAAGAAATGGAAAAGGAAGATCCCGTCTCTCCGGGTCCTTGGAGCCATGTCCACTCCCCGGAAAAGAAATGTGCACTGTTGTTTGGTGGAACTGTCAAGGTTTGAGGGCAATTGTTAAAGAGATTTTACTCCTCATATCATTACTTAGTCCTCTTGTTCTGTTTACAAGATACTCTAATAAGATCTTGTGATAAAGTCTCTTTTCATGGATTTACTACATGTTCGTCTTTTTCTTCTTCGGAAACAGCCGTGGGTTGAGGGTATGTTCTGGTGGGAAATGTTCCTCATGGTCTCGTCTTCCTGTCCACTACACTGCAGGCAGTCGCTGTGCGGGTGAAACTTCATAGACCCATCACCATATGTTCCCTGTATGCCCCCCCACCCCAGCTCCTCTTTAAATCGTGCCGATTTAGAAGATTTTATTTCTCAGTTACCAACATCTTTTCTGTTACTTGGGGTTTGTAATGGCTATAAGCGCTTGTGGAGCTGTCATATCCCTGATGCTCGTGGCAAAGTATTAGAAAAGTTCATCTTTGATAATGATTTATATCCTTTAACTCTAAGCAGGCAACTTATCCCCGTCCTGCCTCTGGGTCTTTTACCGCCATCGACCTCAGTCTCTGTTCCCCCTCTCTAGCCTTGGATGTTTCCTGGCAGGTGCGAGAGGACTCTCATGGGGGTGATCACTTTCCGGTCGTGCTGACATCTGCCAGACCCTGTGCTGCTCAGAGGCCGTCTCGGTGGAAACTCCAGGCAGCCGACTGGAATCTCTTTCGATCCCTTTGTGAGACTCTGCTCCGTGTTGAAGCCTTCGATGACGGTGATGACCCTGTAGACTCTTTTACAACTATGTTGAATGAAACTGCCATCCTTTCAATCTCTCATACTTCGACAGAACTACAACGGGTGCATCGTCCCTGGTTTAACCAGGAGTGTCGAGATGCTCTTTGTTGTAGAAATAAGGCTCTTTGACTCTTTCGAAGAAACTCATGCCCCGAGAATCTTCGCCGTGTCAGGGAACTCAGAGCCCTGGCTCGGCGCACTATCCGTGCTGCCAGTAGGCAGTCCTGGAGAGAGTATGTTTGTAAGCTCTCCTCCAGGCACTCCCATTCGCAAGACGTGGGGGATGGTGCGGAAGATCTCGGGGAAGTTTTCTTCTTCCGTCTCTCATCTGTCCGTTGATGGGAGGACTGTCGACTCCAAACCTGAGATTGCTGATGCTCTGACTGCCACCTTTTCCTGTAACTCGTCTATTTCCTTCTGTAATTCATCTTTCAAACGGAACAAGGCGGAGCGGGAAAAGGTTGGCCTCAGGTTCGAGTCTCACGACTCTGAAGTTTAAAGTGTGCCTTTTTCTCTGCAGGAGCTTCTCGACTCGTTGAAAAACGCCCATGATACTTCTCCTGGTCCTGATGGCTTTATTGTTAGATGCTCATGCATCTGCCTAAGCCGTCGCTCCGGTTGTTACTTGAGTTTTTTAATACTATTTGGTCTTCGGGTTCTTTCCCACCTTCGTGGCTTGAGTTTATTGTCTTTCCCGGTTCTCAAACCGGGTAAAGATCCTAACGACCCTGTAAGTTACCGTCCAATATCCTTCACAAGTTGCATCTGCAAGACCCTAGAGTGGATGATTAACGCCCAGTTCGTCTGGTTCCTGGAGAAGCATGGGGTCCTCAGTGACGTCCAGTGCGGCTTCAGGAGGCGGCGTAGCACGGCTGACCCTCTCGTTCGTCTTAAGAGCCTTGTGCAAGAAGAAAGTTGTGCTCTGCCGTTCCCGAATCGGCCAATCTGTTCTGAACCACTCCTATTTGTTGCGGTCGGAGCCTCCACCGGAGTGCCACACCTGCCAGTGCAGGCTCAACATGCGGCACGTCCTGGTCGTGTGCCCTTGGCTTGCTCATCTACGGAGTGGGTGAAGCAGTCTGTCAGACATTTTCAAAGATCCTCTAGCTGTGATAAAAATAGTAATAGATTCTGAGTAATATTCTCGTTTATGAGTCGTACTATGCCTACGCATCATTTATGCCATCAATTCAACTACAGCATCCATGCCATCCATGCCATCCATTCATCTGCTTCATCCAAGTCATCCATCCATCCGCTTCATCCATGCCTTCCATCCATCAGCATTATAAATTCCTTCCATCCATTTGCATCATCCCTGCCATCCATGCCATCCATGCCATCCATCCATCAACATTATTCATGGCATATATCCACATTCATCATCCATGAAGAACATCCTATTCACATCATCCATGCCATCCAAGACATCCATCCATCTGCATTTTCTATCCCCTCAATCCCACCCATTTCTCCACATCATCCATCTCATCAATCCCATACTTTCCTTCACATCATCCATGCCATCCATCCATCCATCTGCATTATCCATGCCATCCATCCATCCATCCATCCATCCATCTCTCCATCCATCCATCCATCCCATTCGATCACAATCCATATATTCATTTATCCATCTATCCCATCCTTCCACAATCTATCCATCCATCCATTCATCCATCCATTCATCCCATCCGTCCACCATCTATCCATTCATCCATTCATTCATTCCATCCTTCCACAATCCATCCATTCATCCATCCATTCATTCCATCCGTCCACAATCCATCCATCCATTCATCCCATCCGTCCACAATCCATCCATCTATTCATCCTATCAGTCAACCATCCATCCATTCATCCCAACCTTCCACAATACATCCATCCATTCATCCCATCCGTCCACAATCCATCCATTCATCCATCCATCAATCCATCCTGTCTCTACAATCCATTCATCCATCCCATTAGTAAACAATCCATCAATCCATCCATCCATTCATTCCATCGGTCCACAATCCATCCATCCATATATCCCATCCGTTCACAATCCATTCATCTATCCATCCATTACATCCATCCATAATCCCTCCATCCATCCATCCCATCCGTCAACAATCTATCCTTCCATCCATCCATCCATCCATCCATCAATCCATCCATCCATCCATCCATCCATCTAATCTGTCAATAATCCATCCATATATCTCGTTCGTTCACAATCCATTCATCCATCCATCTATTCCATCCATCCGCAGTCTATCCATCCATCCCATCCATCAACAATCCATCCATCCATCAATCCATCAATCCACAATTCATTCATCCAGCTATTAATCAAATCTGTCCACAATTCATCGCTCTATCCATACAATCCGTCCAAAATCCATCCATCTATTCATTCATCCATCCCATCCGTCCACAATTCACACAACCATCCATCCAATTTGTCAAATACACATCCACCCATTATCCATCCCATCCGTACACAATCCATCCATCCATCCATCCATCCACCATCCGTCCATCTATTCATCCCATCCGTCCACAATCTATCCATTTTTCCATCCATCCATCTTATCCGTCTACTAACTGTCCAACTATCGTTCCCATTTGTCCAAAATCCATCCGTCCATCCATCCATCTCATCCGTCCACA
The DNA here is from genome assembly GCA_034096865.1 of Theodoxus fluviatilis. NCBI lineage: Eukaryota > Metazoa > Mollusca > Gastropoda > Cycloneritida > Neritidae > Theodoxus > Theodoxus fluviatilis. The sequence continues at coordinate 141,209 of JAWQFJ010001368.1, forward strand.
ATCCTTTCATCCATCCATTTATCCATCCAATCCGCCCACAATCCAACCATCCATACCTCTCGTCCATCCACAATCCATCCGTTACATCCATCGGCATTTAATCCATCCTTTGGGTCCACAATCCATACGTCCATCCATCCCATGGGTCCACAACCCATCCATCCATCTATCCCATGCGTGAACAACCCATCCATCCATCCACATTATCCATGCCATCCATCCATCCGATTCGTCAACAACCCATCCATCAATCCATCCCATGCGTTCACAATCCATGCCATCCATCCATCCACATTTTCCATGCCATCCATGCCATCCATCCATCCATCCGCATGATCCATGCTATCCATGCCATCCATCCATCTGCATCATCCATGCCATCCATGGCATCCATGACATCCATTCATCAACATCATTCATGCTATCCATGCCATAAATCCATTCGCATCATCCATGGCATCAATGGCATCCATCCATCCGCATCATCCATGCCATCCATGGCATCTATGGCATCGATCAATCCGCGTCATTTATGCCATATATGACATACATCCATCCGCATTATCAATGCCATCCAGCCATCTGCATCATCCATGACACCCATGGCATCCATGCCATTCATCCATTTGCATCATCAATGCCATCCATGCCATACATCCATTGGCATCATCAATACCATCCATCCATCTGCATCATCCATGACATCCATGGCAACCATGCCATTCATCCATCCGCATTATCCATTCCATGCCATCCATGCCATTCATCCATACGCATCATCAATGCCCTCCATGCCATCCTATCATCCATCAATCCGCATTACGAATGCCATTTATGATATCCATCCATCCGCATCATCCTTGCCATCCATCCATCTGCATCATCCATGCCATCCATGCCATCAATGCCATCCATGCCATCCATGCCATCCATGCCATCCATGCCATCCATGCCATCCATGCCATCCATGCCATCCATGCCATCCATGCCATCCATGCCATCCATGCCATCCATGCCATTCATCCATCCGCAACATCCACGCCATCCATGCCATTCATCCATCCGCATCATCCATGCCATCCATGCCATCCATGCCATCCATGCCATCCATACCATCCATGCCATCCATGCCATCCATAACATCCATGAGAATCCTTCAACCGCAACATCCATGCCAACCATGCCATTCATCCATCCGCACCATCCTAGCCATCCATCCATCCGCATCATCAATGGCATCCATGCCATCCATGCCATGCATCCATCCGCATCCATGACATTAATCCATCCGCATCATCCATGCCATCCATGCCATTCATTCATCCGCATCATCCATGCCATCCATGCCATCCATGCCATCCATGCCATCCATGCCATCCATACCATCCATGCCATCCATGCCATCCATAACATCCATGCCATTCCTCCAACCGCAACATTCATGCCATCCATGCCATTCATCCATCCGCACCATCCATGCCATCCATCCATCCGCATCATCAATGGCATCCATGCCATCCATGCCATGCATCCATCCGCATTAATGACATTAATCCATCCGCATCATCCATGCCATTCATCCATCCACATCATCCATTCCATCCATGTCATTCATCCATCCGCATCATCCATGCCATCCATCCATCCACATCATCCATGCCATCCATGCCAACCATGCCATCCATGCCATCCATGCCATCCATGCCATCCATGAAATCCATGCCATCCATGCCATCCATGCCATCCATGCCATCCATGCTATCCATGAAATCCATGCCATCCATCCATCCGCATCATCCATGCCATCCATGCCATCCATCCATCTGCATCATCCATGCCATCCATGCCATTCATGCCATCAATGCCATCCATGCCATCCATGCCATCCATCCATCCGCCTCATCAATGGCATCCATGCCATCCATGCCATCAATGCCATTCATCCATCCGCACCATCCATGCCATCCATCCATCTACATCATCAATGGCATCCATGCCATCCATGCCATCCATGCTATCCATGCCATTCATGCCATCCATGCCATCCATCCATCCGCATCATCAAAGGTATCCATGACATCCATGCCATTCATGCCATCCATGCCATCCATGCCATTCATCCATCCGCATCATCCATGCCATCCATCCATCCGCATCATCAATGGCATCCATGCCATCCATGCCATCCATGCCATCCAATCCATTCATCCATCCGCATCATCCATGCCATCCATCCATCCGCATCATCCATGCCATCCATAACATTCATCCATCCGAATTATCCATGCCCTCCATGCCATTCATCCATCCGCATCATCCATGCCGTCCATGCCATTCATCCATCCGCATCATCCATGCTATCCATCCATCCTCATAATCATTGGCATTAATGCCATTCACGCAATTCATCCTACCGCATCATCCATGCCATTGATCCATCCACATCATCAATGCCATTCATGCCATCCATGCCATCCATCCATCCGCATCATCCATGCCATCCAACCATCCGCATCATCCTTGCCATCCATGCCATTCATCCGTCCGCATCATCCATGCCATCCATCTATCCGCATCATCCATGCCATCCATGCCATCCATGCCATCCATGCCATCCATGCCATCCATGCCATCCATGCCATCCATCCATCCGCATCATCCATGCCATCCATCCATCCGCATCATCCATGCCATCCATGCCATTCATCCATCCGCATCATCCATGCCATCCATCTATCCGCATCATCCATGCCATCCATGCCATCCATGCCAACCATGCCATCCATGTTATCCATGCCATCCATGCCATCCATGCTATCCATGCCATCCATGCCATCCATGCCATCCATGCCATCCATGCCATCCATGCCATTCATCCATCCGCAACATCCACGCCATCCATGCCATTCATCCATCCGCATCATCCATGCCATCCATCCATCCGCATCATCAATGGCATCCATGCCATCCATGCCATGCATCCATCCGCATCATCCATGCCATCCATCCATCCGCATCTACCATGCGAATCACACATCCGCATCATCCATCCATGTCATTCATCCATCCGCATCATCCATGCCATCCATCCATCCGCATCGTCCATGCCATCCATGCCATCCATGCCATCCACGCCATCCATGCCATTCATGAAATCCATGCCATCCATGCCATTCATGAAATCCATGCCATCCATGCCATTCATCGATCCGCATCAACCATGCCATCCATCCATCCGCATCATCCATGCCATCCATGCCATCCATGCCATCCATGCCATCCATGCCATCCATGCCATCCATGCCATCCATGCCATCCATGCCATCCATGCCATCCATGAAATCCATGCCATCCATGCCATCCATGCCATCCATGCCATCCATGCCATTCATCCATTCGCAACATCCACGCCATCCATGCCATTCATTCATCCGCATCATCCATGCCATCCATCCATCCGCATCATCAATGGCATCCATGCCATCCATGCCATGCATCCATCCGCATCATCCATGCCATCCATCCATCCGCTTCGTCAACAACCCATCCATCAATCCATCCCATGCGTTCACAATCCATGCCATCCATCCATCCACATTTTCCATGCCATCCATGCCATCCATCCATCCATCC